>JABTXL010006999.1:2218094-2220873 GCA_025134845.1 Neodon shergylaensis | reverse complement strand
CTTCTTCTTCTTCTTCTTCTTCTTCTTCTTCTTCTTCTTCTTCTTCTAAACTTTAAAGAAATAGCTTCCCCTCTGGGCCTCCTTTAGCTATATTCCACCAATATTGATATGTTGTCTTTCCATATTTGTTCATTTGAAATACTTTCTAATATTTTTGGGATAACTTTGACTCTCAAGCCTGCTAAGAGTATTTGTTTATAATGATATCAATGTTATAATTGATTTTGAATATCTGATTTTTTTCTTGATGTGTTTTTTTCTTACTAGTTTGTTTTTGTCTTTTGAAATTTATAAAAACCACTCTTATTTGTTTAGTTTATAGTGCATATACTTTTAAGTTGCTGCTTTTAGTGCTCTGTAAGTTTCAGTTTAATCAAGCTGTCTTATAGCATTGCTCAGATTTTCTCACTTAGTGAATAAGAAACATTTTTCTGTTGCTTACTTAAATGTAGATACTAATTTAAGACCTCCAGTGATAAATGTGAACTTGACTTTTCTGATTTTAATCCTGTCAATTATTTTTTTAAAATTATCTATTTATTTTACATCCCTGCCACATCCTCCCCCCCCCCATACTCCCCTCCTAGTCCTTCTCCCTCATTCCCCACTCCGTCCCCTCAATCCCCTCCTCTTCTGTCTCCACCCAGGAAAGGGCAGATTTCCCATGAGTATCAACAAAACATGGCATATCAAGTTGCAGAAAGGCTAAACTCCTCTGCCTGTATTAAGGCATGAGAAGTAGGGTCCCAAAAGCCAATAAAAGGGGAGGAGCCAGAGAGGACAAGGAAACCACTGGAAGGCACACAAGATCAACTAACCCAGGCTCCTAGGGGCCTTCATGGGACTGACCTAGGCCCTCTGTATATATGTTACAGCTGTGCAACTTGGTCCTCTTATGTGTCTCCTAACAGTTCTGTTAATTTTTGCTTGATGTATTTTTTAAATAAAATGGTTTTTTTGCACACACATATGTGGTGTGGTGTCTGTGTGAGGTCATAGGGCAACTTGCAGGAGACAGCTCTCTCTGGAGATCATACATGGGGGCCAGGCTTGGTGGCAGTCATCCATACCTGTTGAGCCACCTCACTGACCCTGCTTCAGATAGTTTAAAGTTTTGCTTTTTGTCAATTGTTAGTTTTTTTTCCTTATCCAGTGATTCTTTGTTATGAAGCACCCCTCTTCATCTCTGCTGATACTTCATTCTTGGCTTTAGCATTGTCCGGCAGGAAAGTAAGCACTTCACCTTTGTATAACTATTGCTTATGTGGCGGCATAGTTTTCATTCTTTATTGTCCACTTGTGTCTTTGTGTCCCCAAGTTCATAATAATTGATAAGATTAGCTTTAAATGTATTTATATTTGTTTACTATTTGTCTTAACAACTTATTTTGTTTCCCAGTTACTTTTATATTTAAGCTAATAAAATATTTTCTGTAAGCCTTTTGGTGCCTTTGTTGATTCCTCAGATGCATCTTCTAGTTTACTGTTAGTGGTTGATCTGGAGTAAGAATATATATATATATTCTTTAGTTTTGTTTTCATTTGAGACAAAATTTTGCTTTGTAGCCCAGACAGGCTTCATACTTATCTTTCTCCTGCCTCAGCCTTTGAATGCTGGGATTCCCTGTGCTAGCCACCTACTGTGCAAACACAGCTCAAGACGGATTAGGGTTAATACAGTCACACCCAGACTCTGGCTTTCACTCACCCCTTCCATTGTCATTCTGCTTCGCACACACAAGAACTTTAAAGACATATCATCCATTTGCACATTACTTGTTCATAATTACAGTCTACAGATTTCTGTAGAACTTTAAAGGAAGGCAGGAGTAGAGAAGGTGGCTTTTGTGAGAACCCACTAGTTTGTCTCTGTGAGGAGCCTCATTCCTTTATGAGATCAACATTTGTTTCTTTTTATGCTAAAGAATGCCTGCTGGCCTTTCTACTTTGAAATGTAAATGTTTTTCTATTCTCTCTCTCTCTCTCTCTGTGTGCGTGTGTTTCTGTGATGGGTGTACATGTGTCTGTAGGTATATGCATGTGTGTGAGGCACACATGTACCTGCACACATGTGGAGGCCCGAGGTTGATGTCTGGTGTCTGTTTTAATATCCCTCCACCTTACATTTTGAGACTCTGCACTGAAGCTGGAACTCACTGATTTGCCTAGGCTGGCTGGCCAGTGAACTCTAGACATCCTCCTGTTTCTGTCTTGGCCCAGTCCCCACATGTAACAGGATGGCCACTTGTTTATTCCGGCTGCCCAGAACTGAAATAATCACACAGAAACCATATTCATCAAATCACTGCTTGGCCCATTAGCTCTACCTTCTTATTGGCTAACTCTTATATCTTAATTTAACCCATTTCTATTAATCTGTATATCGCCATGTGGCAGTGGCTTACCGGGTAAAATTCCCAGCATCTGTCTCTGGAGGCTCCATGGCGTCTCTCTGTCTCCACCCTTCTTTCTCCCAGCATTCAGTTCTGTCTTCCCTGCCTACCTAAGTTCTTCCCTATCAACAGGTCAAGGCAGTTTCTTTCTTTATTTATGGAAATCACAGCACACGGGGGGGGACTCCCACATCACTCACACACCAGAGCTTTTATGTCAGTGCCTGAGATTGCTCATGGGTCTTCAGGCTGATGTTAGTGCCTATGACTGAACTTGGGTCCTTGCGCTGTGTGGCAGGGAGTTTCTTTACTGGCTGATCCATTTTCCTAGGCCCCTTAAATCCTTTTCTTTAAATTTAAATCTCAGAATTTAAAAAATGTTATTT
>JABTXL010006999.1:2198094-2215594 GCA_025134845.1 Neodon shergylaensis | reverse complement strand
ACAAAACATACAGAAGCCCTTTCCTTGTCACAGCTAATGGGAAACCTGCCTGTTAAGTTCCTATGACCTTGGGCCCCTTAGTTTTTGAGGAGAACTCAGGAATAAAATGCCAAGTGAGAGGGCAGACACTAACTGCTCTTCACCCAAGTGCTCAGTGATGCAGTGTGTGCCATTCTCATTCTAAACGTTTACATTGTAGCAGTTCTGACACCAGCCACCCACAGGGCATGTGTGCTCCTGCACTGTTTGATTTTGTATTCAGCACCAGATGCTGTGTTGGCTAAAGCTTTAAAAGATTACATCAGTGTGGGGACTGACCTAGTGACCTTTCCCAATGGAAAACAATGTCTCCACATGATGGGCTGTGGGTCTCAACACTCTGTGGAGATGGGGCGTGCCTTTCCGTGATTGGCTCTGGGATAGGAGCAATGGTGTCTTTCCTCTGTTGGTCTTGAAATGTGCACCTGTCAGTCACAGTTTGACCTCGATTTTCCTTGCTCATAGATGAGAGAACTCTAAACTGTGGATCTCTCAAGGATGATAACCCTGTTGCTGTCACACCTTGGACACAATGGGCAGACCTCCAGTAATCCTGGTACTTTAACATAACTTCAGAATGCGACCGGCATGGGCAGGAAGCCTTCTGAATCGATGGCAACTTCAATATAAGAGTGTTTTAAGCATTTGCATTAGTGAGACAGGTACCACAAGATGCTGTCTTCCCAGGCTTTCATTCTCAGTTCATTTATTCTTTCAGAAGCTTTGTTTGAGAATCTTATTTATCTCCACTGCTTCCTTCAGGATGCTTTCCATATGGTTTTTAACCATTCAGCCCAGACTTCCTTAGCATCCCACTGACAATTGCATGAATCCAATAGAAACCCAAGAGAGAGTTTTACATTACATCCAAAGGGAGAAAACACATCAGTTTCTTGGGATGCAATTTGGCTCCCAAGCAGAACACTGAATCATCTCTCTAAGAGACGAAAGTAAATAAGCCATTTAGAGTCTTTTAGTGGAGAGCCTGGCTTGCCATTATGCGGGCTGTGTGTGTGAAGTGGCAAATAGGAGCTCCTGGAGCAGAAACCTTGAGGACTGCTACTAATTTGAGGGAAATGGAGTGAGGGAGGCACCACCCAGTAATGTAGGTGGCACAGAGAATAATGGGCTGTTAGGGCGCTTGAGGGCTTTATGAGTTTTTCTGCACTAGGAGGTAAGGCGGGTGTTGAAAGTTGGCCAGGTATATCCTACCCAATTACAGAGCCCCAAGCTGAGATGCACTGATCAGTTGCATTTGGAAGAAGAGCTGACAACTCGGTATCAGGCCAAGCAGATGACTTCAAGCTCTATTGGTTAAAAATGCTATATTTATGCTGCCAAATGTGAACCAATATTCCTTCTAAAACATATGCACTTAATATATTTCTCAACACAGAGACTAGACCCGCCAGATGGTTAGGGGATCCTGCTGAAAACAGAGCGGGAACACAGAGGATGGTCAGTGGTCGTGGGAGCCTAGGCTGCAGTGTGCAGAGTGTCTCATGGACCAAACAGTGAAGAGAGGCAGCTGTGGACATCTTAAGAGGGCCAGCGGTAGCTTCGTGGCACGCAACAAGATGCTGGGGCTCCCAACATGGCTCCTAACTGTGAGACTTCACTGGAATGTGGAAGAGTCCTTTCAGCTTGAGCATGTAAGAGGATGTTGCTTCTCCTTTCTCCAAATGCACGCTCAGTTTCCAGGTTTGCACACTGAGAAACTTCTGATGTGTGACAAAGATGCTTAAATTATGGGCCAATACTGTCTGACCACACAGGGCAGGTATTCCAAGGACTGTTTATGATAAACTGGAGTGAGTCATGAGGCTTAAGGTTTAGGTAGTACACTGAGGTCTCAGTTTGTGAGGTCTCAAGGACCTGAGATGCTTCAAGACACTACAGTTTTCTCTGTTAAAGCAAAAGAGCATCTCAGAGCTAAATTTTGGAACGAGCCTTCATCACCCTCATTTTCTCTTCTCCCGGAAGAACTCTAGGAACCCTGTTTGCATATTCTCTAGCTAGGATTGTTGTTCCAGGAAACTGACCATGGCTATGAGTTTTCCTGACTCCAATACTGTTGTTTTTTTTTTTCCTGGCAACTTTGGCAGGTGCTGGGGACAGATGACTGAAGAGTCAAAAGTTCGGTCCCAAAAGGAGGCATGGAGACAAACATGCCCTGAAAGAGTGCATGGGAGATGAGCAGTCATTTCAGTTCACAGGGCTTAAGATTTTACAGCTATGTTAAGCTCAGAATTACATCCTTGGCTTTCTATTAGCTTAGACAATTATTGTCCCCTTGCAGTTGAAAAGTTTTTTAAATAGATTCCCATAATGTACCTCTTAGCAGATGCCCTAGCAATGGAAATCTCATTTGAAAAGATGATCTCTATGCAATGCAGAGCCTGGTGTGTACCGGAGTTGCTATTGATTCACCACAGACCCCTCATGTGTTGCCCATCTTCTATATTAGAGTGAAACGCAATCCTTTAGTAAAACCCCTTCCTCTGCATTAGAGAGAAACATCTTTTCAAAAGATCCCTAGTGTCTACACCTATACAATAGCCGTTGCCACCATTTCTGAAGTTTACCTGGCTGCTGACAGTTAACCTCTCTGGGTACTGCTCAAACGTTTTGAGGCCTTGGGGGCTGATTTTCTGTTGCTGTAGATAGGAATAAGTGGACACATGGAGGAAATTGGATGCTGAAAACTCTATGACAAGCACATCTTACTTTACATTTATCCCAGTGCTTTTATTTAGAGTTGAATAACTATAACTGAGGGTCTCAGCTGCCTGACCAGTAGATCTTGTATCCATTCCCCAGCACTGGATTACAGGCACGGACCACCATGCCCATTGTCTTAGTTACTCTTCTATTGCTACAAAGAGATGCCATGACCAAGAGCACTTATAGAAAAAACATTGAATTAGGGGCTGGCTTACAGTTTCAGAGGGTGAGTCCATTAGCATCATGGCTGGGAGTGTGGTGGCACGTAGGCATGGTGCTGGAAAAGTAGCTAAGAGCCACCTCAAAGTTCAGTCCCTCCTCCCAGTGACACACTTCCATTAATAAGGCCACACCTTCTAATTCTTCCCAAACAATTTCACTAACTGAGGACCAAGCATTCAAGCACATGACCCTATGAGGGCCATTCTCATTCAAAACACTACATTCCACTCCCTGGCCCCATATGCTTGTAGCCATATCATAATGCAAAAATGCATGTAGTTAAACTTCAAAAGTCTCCATAGTCTTTCATAATCTCAATACTGTTTAAAAGTTCAAAGTCCAAAGTGTATGCAGATCACAACTTTCAGCACACAGTGACCCAGAATATATATTACCCTTCCAAAAAGGTCAGAAGGGGTGATGGTGGGGAAATACTGGACCAAACCAAGACTGAAAATCAGCTGGGCCAAATTCAAATTCTGTAACTCCATGTCTGATGTTGAAGAGTTCATTCGCTGGTCCTTTCCTTCTAGCTTTGCTGACTATAACACACTTGTTTCCCTCGGGCTGGGTTCCCATCCTGTCTGCAGATGCTCTTGGGAGGTGTCCCACAGCTCTGGCATCTCCAACATCCTGCTTGAGGTCTCCAATGTAGTCCAGGCTTGAGCCTTCACAAGGTCATGCAGTGGCTTCTCTGCGCCTCCACGCAGGGTTACCCTGTCACAGGCCCAGCCTCGGTGTCTTCTCTTAACTACAGAGGAAGAAGCTCAGCTTCTTTCTTGTGTCCTTGACTTTAAAAACTAGAACCATCTGGCAGGTGCTGACAGGGTTTGCTGATTGTTGAGGGCGGAGCTTGTCTCCTTCCTTGAATTATATTTGCATAAAATTTCAGATCTTGTTTAGGCCTAGGAAATCCCTAAGGCCTTTTTCTTTCAGGGGTTGCAGGATTAGCTGGGTGGGATCTTGTCTTGAGGTTACCCCTCCCTTTATTCTATTTTGAATCAAGCCCTCCACCATTAAGTACACTTCGTGATTCTCTTTTTTCCCTCAAACTGTACATATAGTCTCTCTCTCTCTTCACCCCACTTGCCCCTTCTCATTGTCATCCACATAAGAGTGATAACTGATAACCGTGTGACGTGGTCAATAGTGGGCTGTATGACATCTCCTCTACCAAGTGCATTAGTCCAAAACTCTTCAACTTAGCCTCCAGCAGATTTTCAGATAAGGATTAAAAGCAACCACATTCTTTGCCAAAATATCACAATATCCAGCTGATAATATTCTCCCCGCCCTCCCCAAACCTCTTGAGCTAGGTCTGTGGTAGTCCACATCACCCTTGTCACCGCTGTCTTCCATGATCCCACTAGCATGGCCCATTAAGCCCTGCTTAAAGTATTCAACAGCTTTTCAAGTTCAAAGTCCCAGAGTCTTCCATATTTCTCCAACAAACAGCATAGTTAGATCAGAAATATCCCATTTCTGGTTCAACTTCTGTCTTAGTGGTTGTTGTATTGCTGTGAACAGACAACTACGACCCTAGCAGCTTATAAAAGAAAGCATTTAATTGGAGGTTTGCTTATAGTTTTAGAGGGTTAGTCCATTATCATAAAGGTTGGGAGAATGATGGCAGGCAGACAGGCATGGCTGTTACTCAATTAAAGGTTTATACTATCCTTTATATGCCTCTATGGAAAGACATGTTTCTGCCACATGAGGCTTGTTCTAGTTATTGTATACAGGTTGAATTCAGGAGAACTTTGCTCATGTGACCTTTCTTAACCCTCAAAGTATATATTCTCTGATGCTCAGAATAAAGTTATCTATTGCATGAGACTCGGCTTCATTTCACCAGACAGCACCTTGGAGAATCAGAGCATTGAGAACTTTTCTGGGTGTAACCTCCCAGCGGGTCAGGTAGTCTAGGGTTGTAACCCGCCTGGCAGGTCACTTATTCCAGGGTCCCGAAGAGGTGCTATCTGAAAAAGACGTGGACAAGAGAGAGGAAGGAGGCCAAGCAAGATCTGTTGTCAAAGCCTCCCTTTATTAGCATAATGGCAGCAGCTTATATAGCCCTTGGTTGAGGAATTTGGCTTGGGATGGGGGCAGGGGGCAGGGGGCAGGAGGCAGGGGGCAGGGGCATGGGATCTTGCCGGGGCAGCAATGGTCACAAGTCGACACTTGGTCACGAGTCTACACACCTAGTGTTCTCTATGCAAGCGGAATCGTTCCTTTTGTGATTCCAACCACAAACAGTTCTCTAGATAGTTGGAATGTAGGACAGGTTCCACTAACAGATAGCTCTCAAGATAGTTGGGTGTGGGGTGGGCCCTGCCAACAAACAGTTCTCAATACAGTTGGGTGTGGGGCTCTCTGCAAACATCCCCAGGACAATACTTTTTTGGGGGAAATGGAGGACAATGGTCCCTGCAATCCTTTTTGGGGGAAATGGCTCCTGACATCTGGGGAGTCAGGTCATTGTATACAGGCAGGGGGAACCATTCAACATGGAGCAGAGGGAGGGGAGAGAGCTCAAGGGTCCTAGAATCAGAGAGACTGCAGTTGGAAAGTGTAATGGATTAAGTAAAATGCTGGGGATCCCCAGCAACTGCAGCAGCAGAAATGCATGTGAGAACATGGCATTTCTTACTTAAAGTACTTCATGCAAGGCAAATATCAGCTATCCTTTTCTCCACTCCTAATTGAACCTACCTTTTTCTCTAATCCCAGGGTTTATGAACCCACCGAATGACACAGTCCAAGCTAAGTGTGGTTTTAAGACGGCAAGTGCTATCCTTCAGTTTTTGGAGAGCAGCCTATGTGTGCCTGTCTTTCTGTTGAGAAGCAGTTATAGGACTGGCGTTTTGACTCGATGCAAAGTGTACATCTTCCAAAAACCTTGGGTTCTGGTGGCAACTGCAAACAGCAAAGGGACCATATGTATTTCATGAAAAGGTAAGTATTGCCAAGGAGGGCCTGGCTGAGGTGCTGAGGGCTGACTGAACTGTGGGCCTCTAGCTGTTACCAGAATGTTATGGACACAATGAAAATCAGATGAGCTTCTCCTCAGGTAAGGCGAGGGCTCCAACCTAAGAGCCCTCTGCTGAGACATATGTGGCAGTGTCTCTGGGAGGCACGAGTAGCATCTTGGCTGGATCTTCATTAATGTTGCAAGGGTGCCTAGTGTTGGTTTTGATGTCTTCTGTGGTTTGAATGTTGTGGGGGAAGGAGGTCTCTCTTACACAGTCATCCCTCGTGTTAGGAATGTTTTTTAGGAGGAGCCTCTCTGCTGATGCAAATAATTCCAATCAGACCAAATTAGACCAAATAAAAGATGCCCATGTTTAATGCAGTGCTCCTGGGTGGCACCGAGAAAGCATGGGGAGGGCAAGAGGGATAGGGGGAGACCACATGAATCCCGGAGACCACCATGTTCATTCTCTGGGGGGCAGCCTAAATAGCCTGTGGGAGTGGTCCTGACCCTCCCTGGGGAGGGGCCACTGCTTAGTGGGCTTTCCTGGAGGTGGAGTCCAGACTAAGGCAACTCCCAGGGGAGGGGGCTTGAAATGGATGCCAGGGGCTGGATGACACTTCCAACCAAACATCCCAGACTCCTTGAATATAGGGGTGATAGGGGACTGGGGTCTCACCTCCAATCAAACACCTCAGTGAGTGTTTAGTGGGTCCTTCCCAATATTTAGAGAAGTGATGTAGAGTATAGGTTGATGTAGGATTCCCCTCTGTATGCTGTATGTTAATAAAGGCACTGCTTTGGGCCTATAACAGAGCTATAGGGGAACAGAGCTAGGATGGGGAAAACTAAACTGAATGCTGGGAGAAAGGAGGCAGAGTCAGGGAGAAGCCAGGTAGCCCCACTAGAGACAAATGCCGGAACTTTAGCTGGTAAGCCACAGCCATGTGGCGATGCACAGGTTAATGGAGATGGGTTAAATTAAGATGTAAGAGTTAGCAAATAAGAAGCTAGAGTGCCACGGACCGGCTCAGGGGAGCCACTCAGACCGTGGGAGAAGCAGGATCTTGGTAACAGGAAGGCACAAGTTTGGCGAATGACAGACAGACACAACACACAAGAGAGTGGTTGGAATCTGCTGCAATTTTACTGAATTCATGTTTTCATTATATAGTATTCAAACAAAGAACAAATCAGAAGGTCATGTATCATTAGTTGGCACAGTATGAAAGCTTCTTTTAGTCACATCAGCAATATTTAAGAAAAGTATATTATCAGGAACAGGTGTTAGACATAAAGCATCCTTAGAAGAGGAAATCTTGTCCTTGGGAATGTAAACCTCAGGCAAGTGGTTTCATCTTATGAATAGAAAGTTTCTGTCTCATTATCGCTATCATGGCCCTTCCTCTTCCTAACCCTTTATTTCATCTAGTGACCAAATATACCTAATCAGTTCTCTGCACCTGTTGAACTATACTTTTTAGTACCTTCTTATGCAGCAGACATCATGGGGGTTGGGATCTAGCAAGCCTATCCATAAAGTTGAAAGTATAATATAACAGTCTTTGTCCATCAACATTAACCCATCTATTCCCTTGTTCATCATACACCCTGTGTATGACAAAGGTTCTGCTGTAGTCTTATACATTCCCATACTGTGCTTCCTTATCCCAGAGCTGTTTCTGAAGAGAATGATCCTTGTCTTGTATATATATAGAATATCATTATTATAAAAGAGATTGTGCAAAGCTCATATCCCGCATAGCCAGCTAATCGAGAAACCCGTCTATGCCTCAGCTGTGGCTAATACCAGGCTGTCTGCCATTGACCTCCAGGAAGCCTAGTTCCATGGGACAGGTAGCTCCCGTCCGGCATAATGACATATGTCATGTCACACAGACGACACTAGAGTTGGTGTGGCATTAGAGCTAATGGGCCAAACAGTGATTTTCATAATATAGTTTCTGTGTGATTATTTCGGGGCTGAGCAGCCAGGAACCAACAAGCGGCCTCCATACAACAATACAACAATCTGCTCAAGATCCAGAGCATAAATCAAGTCTAAGTCAAAGACAGGGCAGGCACTGAATTTAGGAGTATCTCTTTTAGAAACTGTTTATGCTATGTGTATGTCTGCATAGATGTTTATGTTCTACATGCATGCAGTGCCTGAGGAGACCAGAAGAGGGCATCAGATTCCCCTGGAACTGGAGGTAGAGATGACTGTGAGCCACTATGTAGGTGCTGGGATACAGGTCCTTTGTAAGATCAGCCAGTGCTCCTAATCACTGAGCCCCAGATCCCTAACAGCACCTCTCAATGGAAGCTGTGGCCCTGGACATCAAAACCTGAGAGGAGGAGGAGCTAGAAACAGGCACTCAACCTCACTGACCTCCGGCCTTTGTTCTTCTATCTGGACTGGTCATGAAGGCAAACCCAGCTGGAAGCCACAGTAACTGTGGCTGTCTATACAGGCTAAGATTTGTGGCTTTCCCAAGAAATTTTAGGCAGCATAGGCAGAGAAGCTTGGATTTGGAGAGCCAAACACAAGTTGCTGAGTACCAATGGGCCACTTCTCTTGAATCTTCTGAGAGGGCCTTTTCTTCTAGAAAGCAAGCCAGGAACTTCCACTGTGTGTGTCTCTGTGCCTGTATGGAGTGGCTAATGAGACCCACGTCCCTGTTGTGGCTCTCAGTACTCTTCCGTAGTCTTAGAGGTTCAGACCTTGTCTCAGGACCACTGAGGTCCTCTCCTATCAGAGATTCTTCTAAATGTTTATCTTAAGATTTATGTGTTCTTTTTAGATGCTTTTAAATGATTTATCTTCTTTAGTTTGGATGTTTCTTACAAATCTCGGGGCATAATTTTAGTTGTCCACATTCCTCCCTCTCCAATAAGGTAATATATATGATTTAGTATTTAAAAGTTATCTACTGAATAGCCTGGTTCATGGTTCTTAGACCAATATTCAGTAACTTTTGGGCCTAATTTTATGTCCCTGACAACAGAGTTATACTTTTCTTATTAGGTTTCTATATGCCTTTCCTATAAAGTTTTCAGGTCACAATTGATGGGCTGGTATTGATGGTTCTATTTGCTCAATGAATTTCACCTTGTATAGAGAGAATTAATTTGCTGAGTTTTCTAGACATCAGTAATACATAAAAGTCCTACAATAAAGTGTGCTATTATCTCTTTTTGAAGATGACTAATGAGGCATGACAATTCCTTTCTAAAGCAATAATCAAGAAAGAGAGCCCTACATTTAATTCATTACATGCATCCATAGAAAAAGAAAAGGAAAAATAAACATTTTTTAATCTACTTGAGTCAACTGTGAGCCCAAATTATAGGTTCTTGCAACTTTAACTTAATTGCTATCAGAAAAAAAAAAGCCTAAGTCACTGTGAACAGATACCTCACAGCATACAGAAGTGGTCATCTTTGACATTTTAGAAAGTGATAGAATTAGCCCCATCCCAACCTGCTCTGATTTTCTTTCACAGTGAGTTCGCAAAATATACAACAAAACAAAGAGACAGCCAAACCAGAGGGAGTTTAAGTGGATGCTCTGTTACCAAAGTATAGTCAGTGCAGATGAGGAGAACTTGGGTTGTGACCTTTCTCAATGTCTGTGTTCATAATGGATAACAAAATGAATACTCCCCCCTCCCCATCCTTCCATCCCCCCTCCATCCCTCTTTTCCCATGGAGCTCAGGCTGTGTCCTGCTCTAAATGAATCTATATTATTGGAGCAAGCACTGGCTTTGAGGCTCTGCTTTGCCCTTGTGACTCGATTGAAGAAAGCAGCTTTTGATTCCTCTTGAGTCCAAGATGACTCTGTATTGTATGTAGACACCACCATTTGTCTCTCGCCACCCATGAGGCACAGACTGACAAATAACTTACTCTACAAATTAAAGGTACCACCTATGAACTTATCAAAATAGGCTGGGGAAATATGAGCACATGGGTGTTTTAAATGCCAGAAGAACCAGACTGGAGAATTACCCAGCATACCAGACTGTCTTAGTTACTTTTTTATTGCTATGACAAAACTCCATGACCAAAGGGACTTATAACAGAAATGTTTATTTTGGGACTCATAGTTGCAGGGGTTAGAGTCCGTGACTGTCACGGCATGGAGCATGGCAGCATGCAAGCAGGCAGGGCAATGGAGCAGTACTGAGAGTTCTCATCCTTATCTTCAAGTAGGAGGCAGAGAACTAACTAGTCCTGGTGGGGGCTTTTGAAACCTCAAAATCGACCCTCGTGACACACTTCCTCCAACAAGGCCATAGTTCCTAATCCTTCCCAGACAGTTTCACTAACTGCAACCAAATATTCAAATATATAAGTCTGTGGGGTCCATTCTTATTCAAACCATTACACGGATGGACAAAGTAGGTGGTCTCCCAGTGTGTGCTTCAAGGGACTGACAAGTAGAGAGAGAGAGCTCCAGCTTGTCCCTGGGGTTCAGCCCAGTTTGGTCTCTACTGTTTGATGTCATCCACTTGAACTGCCTTCTGATTGATCATCTGTTCATCCGTCAGGATCTGGTTCTACACCTAGTCTCCAGGGTTCTGTTCTTTGCACCTCCTCTAACCCCACGGCTTGATTAGGTCTAGGACCCACAGCAGCGCTGCATGCCTCTATCTGCTCCCCATTCGGGTTCCTAATATCTTTTCTAACCATTGCAGCTACCGTACTGGCTCTCATTTCTGCCTCTAGTTAAGGTTGATATTACTGTTATGAAACATCGTGATCCAAAGCAATTTGAGAAGGAAAGGGTTCGTTTGACTTACATATCCTGAATCCTAGCCCATTGAGGGAAGTCAAGGAAGGAACTCAAACTGGGCAGGCACCTGGAGGCAGGAGCTGCTGCACAGGCCAGGGAGGAGTGCTGCTTACTGGCTTTCTCTTTGTGGTTTGCTCAGTCTGCTTTCTTATAGAACCCAGGACCACCAGCCCAGGGATGGCACCACGTACCATGGACTGGGACCTTCTGCATTGATCACTATGAAAATGCCCTACAGGCTTGCCTACAGCCAGATCTCTGGGAGGCATTTTCTCTGTGGAGGCTCCCTCCTCTCGAATGGTTATAGCTTGTGTCCAGTTGACATGAAACTAGCTAGCACACCATGTGATAGGTGTAATATATGACCTAAGGACTACTATTAGTAGTTAAGATTGGAATGAAAGAGCCATGTTTGCCAACAGGCGGCTATCAGGGGAATCAATGCTACCTGACAAGTTTCAGCCAATAAAGCCAGCCCACTTGGTCTGTGAATGTATGGTTATACAAGAAATTCTGCCACTCTGGAAGGACATGGGTAGGTCCTTCTAAGTTTCTGGTATAGTGTGTTCTTAAAAATCCCCCTCCCATATCTCAGGCTGGCCTTGAACTTTTGATCCTATTTCTGCTTCCTCAGTGCTGGAATTTATAGGCATGGGCCATCAGGTTTGTTATGAATGTTCTTATTAATATCAGTACTTGGTTCATTTGAAAATTACATACGTGTATGGGGAGGTGCACACACATGCTCTGATGTATATTCAGATACACATATGTGTGTGGAAGTTAGAGGACAACATTGACGTCATTCATCAGTTACTGTCCATGACCACCCTAGCCCCTACTTTTGTGAAAGAGAATCTCTCACTGGCTGGAATCATTTTCAAATGTTCCAGGCTGGCTGGACACTGAGGCCCAGGAACTGGCCTGCCTCTGCGTTTCCAGTGCTGGGATTACAAGCACATGCCACTATGCTGGCTTATTCATGTGGGTCCTGGGGATCGAACTCAGCTCTTCATGCTTTTAAAAACAAACAAACAAACAAAAAGGAGCAGTTTACTGATGAGCCATCTCCCAAGCTTGCACAATTTTTTTTAGCTTAAATATTTATTTATTATTTTTATTTGTGTGATGGGTGTGTAAGTTTACTTGCAGGTGCCAGAGGAGACCAGAGGCACTGGGTCCCTAAGAACTGGAGTTATAAGTAGATGTAAGCTACCTGATGAGTGTGTTAGGAACCAAACCCAAGACCTCTGTAAGAGCAGTAAGTGCTTTTAACCACTGGGCCACTCCAGCTCCCTTCCCCACACTATACAATACCCGAATTTAAACTTCAAACTTCAATTTTTATGGCCTGGTATCAAAGCCAGTATGGTGATTGGACTACAGACTGGGAATTGGCCCCAGCCTGGCCAGGGGAAAACACCCCTCACAAGGTCCTCAGCCTGCCCAGGAGTGAGTCAAGGCACGTGGCAATGCTGTGAGAAGTGGAGACGTACCCCGTCCCCACCCAAGTGTGTACCCAGAGAATTGCTTCTGCATCTTGGGGTCCTGTTCCGATTCTCAACTTGTTTCATCATCACCAGGTTTCTAAAAAATTGTTTAATATTTTAATCATGCAGAAAGCTTGAGAAATTACCACTCATGAGCCCATCACACAATTCTCTCACATGTAATATTGTAGTTCCGTTAGGTAGTGGTGTGTGTGTGTGTGTGTGTGTGTGTATGCACAGGTGTACATGCACACATGCAGATGCACATGTGTTTTTGGGGGCAGAGGTCAGCCTCAGGTGCCATTCCTTGGGATCCACCCACCTTATTCTTTGAGATGAGAGCTCTCACTGGGTTGGGGACTTGCTAATCAAGCTAGGATGGCTGTCCAGTGAGCTCCAGCTGTCTTCTTGTCTCTGTCCCCTTGGTACTGGGATACAAGTGTGCACCACCATGCTTAGCCTTTTCTGTAGATACTGAGAATCAAACTTGGATTGTGATAAGCATTTTCTGGACTGAGTCATCTCTCTAGCCCTTCTCTGCCTCCTCTTTCTTGTTATTTCCCCAGAAAGAAATTCTTACTGTTTTCTTGGTAGGTAATTTTATTGATTGCTGACTGACGTGGGAGGGCCCCGACCCTGGTGGACAGTACCACCACCTCTTGGCAGGTGGTCCTGGCTGATATAAGAAAGCAAGGTATAAGTGATGGAGAGCAAGTCAGTAAGCAGCATTCCCCATGGCTTCCTCAGGTACTGCTCCCCGGTTCCTGCCTTTAGTTATGCCCTTACTTCCCTCAGTGATGAACTGTTAACTGAAAATGTAAGATGAAATACCCTCCTCCCCAAGTTTCTTTTGGTCCTGGTATTTTATCATAGCAATAAAAGCCCTAATTAAGACAGCATGGTATTGGAGGGAGATAGGGCCTAGCCCTCCTCACCAGCTCCAACCTCTAGATAGTTTCTTGAGGTTCTTCCTAACCTTGGGAGAATCCTTTTTCCTCATCCTATCATTATTGGCGAGGCTTAGCCTTGCCCTGATTCTTTTTTTTTTTTTAAAAAAATTTATTAGATTTTTAAAAAAAAATACCAATCCAAGTTCCCACTTCCTCCCCTCCTCCCATTCTCTCCACACACCCTCCCACCCCACCCCTGCATCCAATCTTCAGAGAGGGTAAGGCATATTGCTTTGGGGAAGGTCCAAGGCCCTCCCTACTGTATCTAGGCTGAGCAAGGTATACATCCAAAGAGAATAGGATCCCAAAAGGCCAGTAGATGCAGCAGGGATAAGTCCTGGTGCCACTGACAGTGGCCCCTCAGTCTGCCGCAGCCATACAACTGTCAACCACATTCAGAAGAACTAGTTAAAATGGTTCAAAATAAAACAAACAAACAAAAGTAAAAGCCTCCCCAAGTTATCATGGAAAGTTTTCTTTAAATTGTTTACTTCCCATATGATGTTCCTTGGAGTCCCAGGGAGCCCTGGGAAGGAGGAGGGCATCATTATTATCAAATAAGCTTTTAACCTTAAATTTTTATAAATTTATTATTTATTTATTTATTTATTTATTCATTCATTCATTCATTCATGTGCATGTGTGTGTGTGTACATGTATGTGCATGCATGCATACATGCCACAGTACTACACATGGGGAAGTCAAAGGGCAACTTCAAGAGTGCCTAACCCAAATCCCTGAAGTTGTCACTTTCATGAGAAGACTATCTTGCTGCCAACTTCAAGTGTTCAAGGACTAAGGCCTTCTCCTGGTGGTTAGGAACCTGCTGTGTGTATTTCATCCTGGGTCCTGGGGTTTCCCTATACGGTTCTGGCTCAGTTGCTCGCAGTAGGAGCAATGATATTGTGTCTTTATTATCTGCCATCCTCATGGCCGACCCTGCTGCCCTGCAGAGAATTCAGTGGGCAAGCCTTGAGTTCTTCCGAGAAAGGAGTCTTGTCTCTTCTTGATCTCTCTCTCTCTCCCCCCCCCTCTCTCCCTCCCTCCCTTTCTTCTTTCCTTATTTCTTCCTTAAACAAAACAAAACAAAATAAAACAAAACAAAACAAAAAAAACCCCCACAAAACAAAAAACCAGAGTCTCTAGCTCAGGTGAGTCCTGAAATCACTATTAGATGAAGATGACCTTAAATTTTTGTTTGTCCTTTTTCCACTCAAGCACTGGGATTACAGGTGTGCACCACCATGCCTGTCTTATGTGGTGCTGAGGATGGAACCCAGGACTCTGTGCACACTATATAAATACTCTGTCACTTGAGCCACATCTAGATCAACATCCCCATCTGATGTTTACATTCCTCATGTGCAGATAATGGCTCTTAGAGTGACTTCCTTGAATCAGGCATTATCATCCCTTGGGAACTTGATGGGAAAATGAGTTCATCTTTCTGCCTCATCCAAGACCTGCTTGCTTTGAACCTCTGAGGGGAGAGTGAGGACCTGGGTGCCTAGTGCATGTGTTATTTTCCTTGTCCTAGTGCCTGGATACTGGGATGGAGACCCCATGAAGAGCTCTTGGAGCCTTTTTGTTACTAGAGATACTGCTGGGGTGTCTTGTTGGCAAGAGGCTATTGCTGCTGTCTATGCTGTTTCTTTCTGGTAACAGTTAAGCTTCTTTATTCTCCCTAAGAATAAACCCAGATGTGTAGGTCAGAGCTGGCTGCCTGAATTAGTTTCACAAAACCCAGTGAGAATTTTCACTTATGTACGTGGAAACTCCAAGACTCGAGTCTAGTCTCAGGTATGGCTAGAAGGCACACTATTTAGTTAGAAACTGTAACCCCTCTTCCTCTCCCCTCTTCTCCTTCCTTCCCCTCTCCTGTCCCTCTTCCTCTTCACGCCTCTACTGCCTCTATATGAAGCTTGCTAGAAACTCTAAGTTCTGCAGCAACTTCTCATCTTGTGATCTCAAAGGGGAAGAGATGCCTTCTCTCTAGCGTGCGTGTTTCCCCATCTCCAAAGATTTCTTTTTGACTCTGGTTCACAGAATCTTTCCTTGGCTCATCATCATTCTAAGAGCTATGCCCCTGTGTCGGAATAGAGAGAGCCTTATGCTGGGCAACTCTTCAAAACTGTGCCCAGTAGGGGTGCGTTAGAATCAGATCTTAGAAAAGCAAGCAAGCAAGCAAGTCAACCAGCAAGCAAGAGAGCAAGAAAACAAAGTCTCCTGGTGAAGAGATGTGAGGCCTTGATTTGTGTCCTCTGCTAATTTCTTTCCCTCACTTTCTTGCTTTCGCTCTTTCTTTCTTGTGTTTATAGCTCAGGGGTGGAGCCTAGAACCCAGAGCATCTAGACATGCTGGCAAAGTGCTCCCCCACTGAGCCATATCCCTAGCACTTAAGATACTAACTCTGGGTTAACACATATGTTTGCAATACTAGGGTAGGAGTAGGGGTAGAACCCAGGCCTTGTGCATGCTTGGCAGGCTCTTAAAGCTGAGTTACAATTCAGAAAATCATCGGCTGACTTCCCTAATGGCTCTCGTTTCATGATGGCTTATTTCAAGCCACCAAAATGACCTCACAGACGGAGTTATGTGGAGACTCCCAGGAGCACAGCGTTATTTAGTGTTTCCTCCATTCTGATGTTGTACTGTACAATGAAAGACCCTCAGGAAGAAGCCTCTGCAAAGTCATGAACTAATAAGAGCAATGGCTTGGGAGTGTTCCTGTTGTTTTTCTATAATTCACTCAATCTCAAGATTAGGAAACGGTTTAAAATGACTGTTTGACAAGAAATTTACAGAATTCCTGAAATTTTAAGTCAACTCTTCTAAGCTAGTGCAAGCTAGCTCTAGTGTACCACCAGATAAGGCCCAAGAGGCCAGCAAGGGTCTGCGATCTCTATCTGCCCCTTTTCTCTTCCAATCCCTGCTGGGAAGAATACCATGTTACTCCAGAATGCTTCTTCAGGTGGCTTACTGAGGTCTCTGGTACTAAGGGCTTTACGCTAGGTGCTTATAAACATTTCAGCCTGTACCTTCTTGCCTTTAGACCAGTGGTTCTCAACCTTCCTAATGTTGCAGCCTTTTAATGCAGTTCCTCATGTTGTGGTGACCCCTCAGTCATAAAATTTTTTTTGTTACTACTGTTAAGAATTATAATGTAAATATCTGTGTTTTCTGGTGGTCTTAGGTGACCCCCGTGAAAGGGCTGTTTGACCCCAAAGGGTTACAATCCACAGGTTGAGAATCACTGCTTTAGATGGTTCATTTTCTTTCTTTCCTTTTTTCGGAGGGGGGGGGGAGGGAAAGTATTTTGTAACTTTATTTATGTACAGAAAGCATAGCAGTGTAACTTTAGGCCAGTTTAATGGAAAGTTCTTTGGCTTTTGCTTTTTCCAGCTTTGCAATTAGAGCCGTAAATGGAGGACCCAGGATATTGTCACCCCAGCAGCGGCAGATCTCACTGTATCTGTCCTGATAGGCCCTGATAGCTTCCACCAGCTCAGCCAGAGCACCCTTGTCTTCCAAGTCAACCTGTGTGAAGGCAGCAGCAGTGCAGGCCCTCCTATGGACCAGCCGCCCCGGCTTGGCCTTTTCCTTGATGATGCAGTAGGGGATCCCCATCTTTCAACGCAGGACAGACAGGAAGACTGCCAGCCTAATGGGCAATCACCACTACCCAAGTCTTCTTGTTCTCCACCAGGGTGGTAAATGGACTGAACTCTGCTCGAAGGACAGGTGGTCTCTTAGTTGGGGAGTCCCCTCTGCCAGCAGCTTTCTCCTCAGTGCAACCAGCCTTAGCTTTTGCTCCTGCTTTGTCTCTGCTTAAGCAGCAGGGTAGCCATTGGCCAGTCCACGGCCTGAGTGAACTGGTTAATGGCAGGCGGTGCTTTGAGGTGGTTATAAAGGATGGTCCTTGGCCACTGCAGCCTGATGTAGCTGGGCCATTGGATGAATCTGTGAGATCTCTTTTGGGCTGGATGTCCTATCCGATGTGAAGTTCTTAAATCTTTTCTCAGAGGGTTCACCACCTTTTTGGCCCCCTGTTTCTTCATGACAGTGGGGGCTGGGTCCACTTTCTTCCACTTGACCTTCTTTCCTCTAGCATCTTACTTGGCTGGAGGAGAGCAATGTTTATTTTCAAGTAAAGCTCAGAAATGGGACTAGGGCATAACTAGCCTCTGAGCCAAAAGATCCAATTGACAGTAAATTTCTTTTTGTTTCTTCTTCTTCTTCTTCTTCTTCTTCTTCTTCTTCTTCTTCTTCTTCTTCTTCTTCTTCTTCTTCTTCTTCTTCTTCTT
>JABTXL010006999.1:2136062-2198084 GCA_025134845.1 Neodon shergylaensis | reverse complement strand
TTTCTTTCTTTCTTTCTTTCTTTCTTTCTTTCTTTCTTTCTTTCTTTTGATTTTTTGAGACTGGGTTTCTCTGTAGCTTTGGAGCTTGTCCTGGCACTAGCTCTTGTAGACCAGGCTGGCCTTGAACTCACAGAAATCCACCTGCCTCTGCCTCCTGAGTGTTAGGATTAAAGGCATGTGCCACCACTGCCCAGCTGGCTGTAAATTTCTTGGGAAAGTAAGGACATGGCTTTCTTTCAGACTTGGATACAGTTTACAACTTTGAACTAAAAAGAAATATAACCTCCAACTTGTGTCTACCTTATCAAAAATGAAGAGTTGACTGTTGCCCAGTGTTTTCATTTCTAAACCTGCACATAAAGAACAGGGGAATTTGAACACGTGCCAACTGATCCTGTCATCATCATCATCATCAATATTGTCATTGTCATAGTCGTCATCTTCATCATCATCATCTCCTTCTTCCTCCTCTTCTTTTTTTCTCCTTATTCTTCTCACTCTCCTTCTTTCTCCTTCTTCCTCTTCCTAAAAGTGTGTGTGTGTGTGTCTGTGTCTGTATGTGCATGCATGCACATGTGTTCAAGGTATGTGTAGAGGCCAGAAAAGGGGTTCAGATCCCCTTACAAGAGGCAGTGGTAAGCTGCCCTATGTAGGTGTTGGAAACTGAACTCTGATTCTCTGCAAGAGCAGCAAGTACTTTGGACCCGAGCAATCTCTCCAGCCCCACCCTAGGTGTTTTTGATGCAGTCAGGCTGA
The DNA here is from genome assembly GCA_025134845.1 of Neodon shergylaensis. Classification (NCBI taxonomy): domain Eukaryota; kingdom Metazoa; phylum Chordata; class Mammalia; order Rodentia; family Cricetidae; genus Neodon; species Neodon shergylaensis. The sequence continues at coordinate 2,197,328 of JABTXL010006999.1, read as the reverse complement.
CAGTTGAAATTGACCATCACAAGGAATGAGTGTATTCTATATTCTAATGAATTGATCCAAAGTGAGAGCCACTATGTAGGCTCATAGGCACAAAACAGATTGAAGTATGGCTTTACAGGGGCTATGGCCAGGGGACAAATGTGAGAGGCTTGTGTCTTAAAGAACAAATACAGGCAGTGTGTGGAGTATCCCAGAAGATATGAATGCTTGGGGATGATTTATTATCTAGTAAGATCCCCCATAAAGAGGTCAGCATGGTCATGAACTCTATTTTGTAGACTGCAATCACAGACAGTTCCTAAGACTTAAAACCATGGACTACTGTAACATAGCTAGGTTGCTTTTCCTCTTGAATTGAAACCCATACAACTGTTTCCTGGATTGAAACTGAGCCATTTGTTTTTTTGTTTTGTTTTGTTTTGTTTTGTTTTAAATCGGAGAACAAAGTGACCAGATAGGGACCAACCTGAGGCGTAAACCTAAAAAGAAAACCCAGTATTTGGGCCTGAAGCAACAGGGCTAAATAATGTTCGCATGATCTATATTAAAGAGGACTTGAAGGACAGATGGATAATCCTTTTGTGCCTTTGAGAGGCTGTTGAAAGTCTTTGTAATGTCAGTCAGAGGCAGGATAATGTGTATCACCACACGCCCCCAGCCAAGTCCCCTTGGATGCACCCGTAGCTGTCTTTACAAAGAGAAGCCTGGCTGTAACTTCTAAGAGATCAGTGTGGGGCGGTTCAAAGGTGGCAAGTGCCTTTCCTTAGATCTTGCTGGCATCTGACATGTCAGTGAATCAGCATCAGTGCTGTATTTTTGACTTGGTTTGGGGTTCAGTAAATCTTTCTTCAGCACCAGGTTGTTCGGGTATTAGACTATGCTATGTTTTACCGCAGTTGTCGCAGGCCGCCACTGCTTGTGCATGAGGCGACGGGTTACTTGCATATATTTCCTTGGGAAGAAACATGGCGCTTCACAGAGGAGGCAGCTGGGCCTGAGAGGACTTGGGTGTACCTCACAACCAGATGCACAGTGGCTGGGAGCTTTGAGCCACATGCCTTACTCTAGAATTTATGCTTTTTATTGTACTACCCGGGGCACCTCAGGAAGTCCTAAGGGAACTCACCAAACGGGGTGTATTTCACACTTGGACCAGTTCATTGCCAAACACCTGATTCAGAGACCATTTCACAGATGTGGGGTTAGAGCAATTTTTAGTTCCCATGGGTCCTATTTTACTCATCAATTTCTTTTCCCACAGAAGGAAAATGAAATGATTGACTACATGGCAGATGTACAGCCACCCTGAGCTGGCAAGGGTTATATCAGGACCATCTTTTTGTTTAATGCGTATGTGTATATGTACATGTGTGTGAGGGCATGCATGTGTGGGTGTATGGAGAGAGGAGAGGGTGAGCTAGGCAGGCTTCCAAGTTTAGGGTAATATCTGGAGGCTTCTCACTGTTGATTTAGGAATAGGACATTTCACTTTTTTTTTTTTTTTTGGTTTTTCGAGACAGGGTTTCTCTGTAGCTTTGGAGCCTGTCCTGGCACTAGCTCTTGTAGACCAGGCTGGTCTCGAACTCACAGAGATCCGCCTGCCTCTGCCTCCCGAGTGCTGGGATTAAAGGCGTGCGCCACCACCGCCCGGCTGGAATAGGACATTTCAAAAGCGGGCAGATGACAATCTGCTCGTGACAATGTATGCAAATGCACAACCAATATTTTTATCCTGTTTTTAAGTGACCCACTAGACATCTGAAGAGTCAGTGCATGTGCATGTATGTGTACTTGCGAGTCTGCATGTATGTGCATGTGTATGCATGTGTGCACTTGTCAACCATGGATGCTATTCTTAGTCACTCTCTGACTCGTGTTTTGAGATGGAATCTCTCACTTTGACCTGAACTCACAGATACCCAAGGCTAACCGGTAAGCAAGCCTTGTTGATCTGTCTCTGTCTCCACATGCTGGGATTGCAGGTTACCATGCCCAACTTTCTCATGTAATTTCTGGGGATCAAATCCGGTCCTCATGATTGTTCATCAAGCCCTTTATCGGTTGTGCTATCTCCCTAGTCCCCAGGAGTTACCGCCTTTTAACTAAAGGATCCTCTATAACCCTGTCACATCCACGGCGCTCAACTTCCCAGCTCTATGTTATAGATGAGACATCTAAGGTATAGAGGGGCTAAAGGAGTTGCCTATGGTTGTAAAGTTGGATTCAAAGCCATGCAGTCTGGTTCTTGGGATTTTTAAAAAAGGTTTTTGAGACTTGAACAGCCACATTTTCAGGGGGAGGCAAGGAGGGAGAGCAAGTCATTCTGAGGCAGCATGAAAACAACTGGGTTGCCCACAGGGACACTTCTGCATGCTGGGGCTTGTGCAGCATCACAGTGGGTCTCTTTGATCTGCCTCGGGGCATCCTGAGGGGAGCCAAGCACAGACCTTCCCAGCAGGCACAGTAATGAATTCTGCTTCAGTTAGTCCGCCACCAGTCCGTGGGGAACAGACACCTCACAGAAGCCTCAGAGCTTCTCTTTAATGCAGGACTGTCTCTTCGGTCAGGAATTCATGTTGAAGGAGATGGTTAGATGATCAGATTGGCAGTGATCAGGCAGGCAGTGACAGTCCCATCCTGACATGCCTCCTACTCAAGTCTACCTCCAAGGCCATACCTAGGTTTGCTCGTTATTATCAGAAATGTCCTGTCTTGTGTCTTGCCACAGCCGGCAAGGAGACAGTGTGCAGATCTGCACTTGCTCTTAAAACCTGAGTGTGCACTGTACTTTGAATCTTAAATGTCCCCCAAGGTTGATTTGGCAAATGTGTACTCCAAGCGTGGCGCTTTGGAAAATGGTAGTCCCTTTAAAGAGATGAGATATCCTCACCAGAGCCACACCCTTGAAAGTCACAGTGGAATTCCAATTCTTCCCTCTTCCTTTGTCTTTTATTCTTTGGACTTGAGAGGAGCAACTGGATTCTGTCACATGCTCCATCTTGGATAGACTCCTCTAAAACCCGGAGCCAAAAAAAAAATCTTTCTCCATGCGCATTGACTAGCTAGGTATTTACAGAATTGCCTAAAATACTCTAACAATGTTTCAGGCCATTAAGTTCCTCTGAGCGTGGGTTTGTGCAGGCCACGGTGAGTGTGTGGGGGTCATAGAAGGGTGAGTGAGTCTTGATTCTCGCCTTCCACCTGATTGAGGCAGGCTTCCTTGTGCAACACTGCATTCTCCAGACTAGCTGGCCCAGGGACTTCTAGGGCCATGGCAGTGCTGGAGTTACAGACGTGCTGAGTTACAGCTCAGAACTCTGGTTTCCTCTGCAATAATACAGAGCACAGGCAGAATTTTAAACCCCCACTCTGCCTTCCTCTGTTCTCTTTGCATCTTCTCTTCCTCATCACCCGCACACACACCATCGAGGCTCCTCTGCAAGCATCTCAGGTCTCTGCCCTCTGACTCCACTCCTCCCACCGTCTCAGGCCTCCACTCTGGCAGCTGCCACCTATTTGGTCCCGCACCCCTTGCCCCTCCAAATCCATTCTTTACTTGATACCTCATCGTTAAGGAAGTGCAAACAAGATCATATTTACCCTCTGCTCACTGGCTTTCCGGCTTTCCATGGGACTTGCTGTGGCAGCATGAACGCTGTAAGCCTATCACACTTTCTCAGAACAAAATCTCAGCTTCTCTCGTGCACTCTTTGTGTGCACTTGTTGTGTGTTCTCCTCATGGGCACTTCAGCTTTTTTGACTCTGCCTGGTGCTTTTTTTTTTTGACTCTTCTGTTTGGTTGGCTTCTTCTCTATTTGACTTCTGGAGTGCTGGAGACGGCAAAGCATAGTCCCCCCCTCCATGTGCGGTTCCTGAGATACAGGAAGCAATTCCCTCCAGGCAACCCAGTGGCAGCGAAAGGAGCATTTTTTTTACTTGAGGGCCAAGGAGAAAACTCCTACGTGCCCCGAGGGCCGCTTCTATGGCGTCTGCATATGTGCTTGGTAATGTTACAGACAATTCTGGTTATAGCAATTCTACTAGTGCACTTGTTCTTCCTGTTATTTTTCTTCATCCACACCAGTCACTTCTGAAAATATGAATATGCTGTATGATAATATGAGTCTTCCTGATCTAGCAGGCAGGCATGCAGGCAGGCATCCAAGCTGTAAAGCAGGTTATGGGGAAAAAAAACCTGACAGATGAAAGAATTTGGATAAATTTGGAAAAAATGCAGAAATTGTTCTTTGCCTGACAATAAAACTGGGCAAAAGAGTTAAACTGAACCAGAAAGGAACTTGGCTATGATGAATAAAGTTTCTGAGAACCTCAGGCTTTAGGGTTGGCTGCCTATGGCCTTATAAATCAAAACTGGAATTGTGAGGAACAGTAATGGGAAAGGTACAACAATGGAGTAAAGCCCACTGAACTACGCTCCTGTAAACTGCAAGTAGTTAGCCTCTGAGGTGAAAGCCTCAGAAGTTGTTTTATGAGTAACTCAGCTAAAGATTAAGAATATAGTGTCTGGCATGGGGCTTGAGAACTGGGGAAATGTCATACTGAATGATGATGTTCTGATTTCAAAGAATCTTTATACTTCTTGTGAACTGCTTCTCCCAGAAAATGATTAACTTGTGACAAGAAAAAAAATAATCATTTTCCTTGTGTAAAATAAAAGACTGAGGTTTGAAGCTCAGGGCAGGAGGAGGAAGCAGCGGCGGCAGCAGCAGCAGCAGCAGCAGCAGCAGAAGAAGAAGAAGCCTGTCAGCCTGCATCAGAATCTCGAGTTCATGTACTCATTTCGCCTTCCAGACATCCCTGATTTGAGACCCAGTGCTCTGCTGAAGTAGTCTGCGGTGGTCCCCGGAACCGAAGGCTTATGCAGTGCTGTTCCCTGGGGTCCCCAGAGATGTCCTCTACACTCTAACCCCACTATGTTGCATGTGCAGATGTCCTTCATGCTATAGATGTAAAATAGTGACCACAGCTTGGCTGTCTGAGTAACACCCATTCAGTCCTGTGTCACAATAGCTGAGGGCTTTGTCCAGCTGGAGATGCAGTAGAAGTCAGATTTGAGAGGCAAGCAGGATGAAAGCCCCATCACTGGTCTAAGAGGGAGGAGTCATGTGAGGGATGGATCCTACCTTTAACTATGTTAATTTTCCCACTAAACTAACCTCTATCATAATCCCTTATTATGTTTATTAAAAACCATCAATCATCGAAATTCTATTTAAACTGACACGACTATTATATAAAATCATTGCTTTAGTTGAACTGTACTGCTTAGGAGGAAATCATCTTTATAATAATCCACAGGTAAAAAGGCCCAGTAGAATGGGATAGTTCCAAGGTTAAGCACAGTAAGGGATCTCCCGACACCCTCTCACCCTCATGCCAGATACCAGAGAAAAATGGCAGCGGCAAACAAGCCAAAACACAGCAATAGCAAGAGACACTCTAGGGCTGAAGCCCCCAGGGCCTCGCCTATCCAAGAGTCACCAGAGCTTTGTTTTCTGGTGGATTGACCCCCTGAAGTCAATTGCCACTTGCTGCCCCTCTGACGTGACCACTGGCAGACAGAGGTGGTCTTGAGTGAGGTCCTTGGCTAACACCCATTGAGGTGTTGAGAAAGTCAGTCCTATAAGCACAGCACTGGGTTCTGCCAATGTTCCAAGTTATCTCCCCCCTCCCCCCCCCCCCCAGGGGCTTCCTTGCATGTAGGCAGCAGATGCCTAGATTTTGGCCTTGCAATGTTTTGATGTTAGATAGAGCCGTGAGCGAACACATTTGTGCTGTTTGCAGCAGTAGAGAGATGACATAACCTGGAATGTTCCCTTCTCTATTACTTCCTGCTGCCTCTTCTGCCAGGCCCAGCATTCCCTGCCAGCTCACCTGAAGCAACCCCTCTTGCTGTCCACTCTCTAGCTGTCTTCCAGGTTTCTTCTTAGCACTCATCACAGGTTGGCCTCGTCTACATTTCCCCTTCAAAGCCAGAGATTGAATACAGAGCTTTGCACGTGCTAGGCAAAGGCTCTACCATTGAACTAGAGCCCTGGTTAGCCCTCTCCATCTTGTATTTTGATATGGGGGGGGTTCTCATTAAGTTGTCTAGCTGGCTTTGAACTCACTCTATGGCCTGCATAGGCCTTGAAAGTGTGATCCTTCTGCCTCAGTCTCCCAAGTAGCCAAAACTGTAAGCCTGTATTGCCAGGCCCAGCTGACCTGGTAGACTTGAGTAGTCCTGTGTTCAAGCATAGACACTCTGTAAAACCCAGTTCCTCCTACTTTCTACTTAGATGGCTAAGTTAGTTACCATCTGTGTCTCAGTTTTTGAACCCGTGAAGTGGGCATAATGAGACTCACTCAGAGGGTCACATGAACATCATCCATAAAATGTGTACAGTAGCTCTCGGTGTGGAACAAGCAGTGATAACTGAAGTTGCTGGTCATCATTCGCAGTAGTGTTCTGCCTGTGGCTCAGCAAACTACCATTGTGACAAAGACAGTCGCCACCCAGTTTTTCTAAGTAGAGTTTTCTTGAAACACAGCCACGTTTATCTACTTCTAGTTGGCGGCACTTTTGTGTATTATTGTGTCGGAACCGAATGATTATGACAACAAGGCTTGCAAATCCTAAGTGATCTGCCCTTTACCCTTCTGCAGAGGCAGCGCTCTGTGGGCTCTATCTGCCATGAAGGCTAGGGCCACGTCTGTTTTTCCTCATCTTGCCTCCTCCATGCTTGGCACAGTACCAGGCATGTGGTAGGTGCACACTGTGGCATATGGCGATGATAAAAGTTGGATTGGGTATTACAGTACTATTGCCTGTCCAGGAAGCTGCTCTTGTTCCCCCGGCCTGGCATTAGCTCTTCTGTATTAGAGCCAGCAGCTCCCCGCATGATCATGCAGGCCAGCCCTTCCCCAACCTCATTAATGCTCTGCAAGGCTGTCTTGGGCTTTCACATCAAGTGCCATTTTTACTTTGCAAATTAATGCCGCTTTGTAGCTGTCGTTAATAAGCTCAGTGTCCTTCGACCACTCATCTCCCAGATTGGTACCTACCTTGGACTGTGTGAGATGGTCCAGATGTCGCAATGTCAAGCCACCAAGTCATAAATCAGTAGGTGCCACAAAACAGGCTGTGCTTTGATGGATCTCAGTTTCAAAATGCCCCTTCTCCTTAGAAGACCAAGGATGGCATTAGCCTTTGGTCTGCATTGCTGGGGTATTCTAAAGTGTCTAAATCTGCATCCGCTACATGCATACCTGTCTTGTCGTTTGTTTTTCAGGGTTGGTCCATTGCCACCCATCATGATATTTTCTATTTCTATTCTCATATTCTTTAATTATTCCATGAGGCCTTTCAGAAAGTTTAAAAATTATCAACTGTATTATATTTTCAGGGAAATCAAGTTCTCTCTCAGTGAGGTGAACCAGCAGAACTGATTGCTAATTGAGCCGTTTGCCACCAGGATGGGCTGCATCAGTAATCGCCAGTGGGTGTGAGGGGGTGGTAGCTGGCAGAGCCTGCTTCCCGAGTGCTCCCCCCAGTTCTGACTTGAAGCTTATTGCTGGCCAATAACCCACTCAATGTACTGTCTGCTCCAGAGGGCATGCTATTTATCTCCCATGAAGATGCCTTCAAGATTCTATGCTCGCTTGAATCCTGGCTTGGGCAGGATTGTGGGTTGGGGTTCTGATGGACATTGCCTATGGTTGGGAGCTGAGGAAGGAGGAGGGGGCTGGAGGCTGTGTTACCGTCATTTGGCTTGACTCAGCCTAGTTGTGAAATCATGGTGGGCTGGTGTTTTGGGGAGGTGAGAACTCAGATGTCTGTGTTTGTGCCAGCCCACTCAGAAAGACCAAACATCTGCTTCAGTCCCAGGGTGCAGTTCGCATTTCAGCTCTGCTCTCAGAAAACAAGGGGTGAGGAGAACATTGAAATTTCTGCTTGTAACTCTTTAGGTTCCCAGGCAAAAGGCAGCGGCACTTTGCTGGGGTGGGCTGAACTACGTGTGACCCAAATGGAATTTCCCTGAGTTGATGGTGTTAGGTATGACGATGACAGAATTCTGGTCTCAGAGTTGGAAGCTCGGTTAACTTAACACAGAGCTCAGGAATATAGGTGCCAGGCAAGATTTATTTAGTTTGTAATGTGAGTGTTGTCCTCCAGTGCAGACGGCCCCTCAGACCTTTAGTTGACCTTTTACAGGAGTATCCAATTCACGGCTACTGTGTAATAGTGTTGTGTGGACTTATGACTTCCTACAGGGAGGGTCTAGCATTGCCTGTGTGTGGCCCATGTTAGCCGCCCAACAGTCATCAACATTCCCTGCTGCTTGTGTTGTTGCTATGACTACAGTCACATCACTTTGCACCCCCCCCACTTTGTTATGAATGTTCCCTCATGCCTGCTCTTTTCTGAAGAGGAAACAGAGAGGGAATGGATCTGAGGGAGAGGGGAGATGGGTGGGGGAACTGGGAGGAGAAACTGTGGTTGGAATATGATGAGAATAATCTATTTTCAATTAAAAAATTAAAAAGTTTTGATGGCAGCTGTTTTGTTCTAGGAAATTAGTTTACAATCTTCAGCTCAGTTTTCATCAATGTCATCAAAATGTTGATAATTTATTTTATTTTAAGTCATTACAGAGGCCAGGGAGAGGACATAGTGGGCAAAGGGGCTCTCAGAAGTTTCCACACAGGCACATCATGCACGCCCTTCCCATCACACGTAACGAACAGATGTTAACATTTTTAAACACTACGGGACTTCAATATGTCCAATAAATGGATTTTTAGAGGCAAAATTGCCTTGAAGGTTAAGAAATAAGATAAAAGGACTTAGTGTATATATATATATGCAGATAATAATGAAAACTGTTCATTTCTTTTATTACTGAACTCTAAAACACAGTGTGATTTTGATCTTTGTATTCCAGATGTTCTGTACGAGCCTGCCAAGTCTGAAGTACAGATGAACTGGCCCTGACAGACAGCAACTTGTTGGCCTTCATCTGAACAGTGATGATTGGGCTTCCTGCTTATGTTCATACCCGGTTTACATGAACAGAGGATGAGGGGGGAAAACAGTGATTGCTTTTTCTGATTTGTTTGGTTGTTTTTGGGTTTTGCCAGGGAAGGAGAAACAATTACTTTTTTAAACTTTATTTATCTTTATCTTATGTGTATTTGTGTTTTGCCTGCATGTATGTGTGAGGGTTTCAGATGCCCTGGATCTGGAGTTGCAGACAGTTGGGAGCTGCCTTTTAGGTTCCAGGAATTGATCCTAGGTCCACTGGAAGAGCAGTCAGTGCTCTTAACTGCTGAGCCATTTCTCCAGCCTTAACAATTACTTAATTGGACTTCAAAGTTCATGTCTCTACAATACAATCAATTACAAAGTTTATTTTTTTACTAATGCTGATCTATCCTGAGATTTTTACATTATTTTCCCCTAATTTTTACTTAGTATCACTAGTGCTGCTAAAACCATTAGCAGATACCTTTAGTTAGATATAATCATTGCTTGAAAAGTTATTATGCATATACATCTTAAAATGTTATTTATTAATGTGTGTATGTATGTGTGTATGTGTGTATTTGTGTGTGTGTGTGTGAGAGAGAGAGAGACAGAGACAGAGACAGAGACAGAGACAGAGAGAGAAAGACAGACAGAGAGAGAGAGAACATAGGTGCTATGAACCCAGGAGGTCAGAGGACAGCTCTCAGGAGTGGTTCTCTCCTTCCACCTTGTGGGATCTGGGGACCTGGGGATTGAACTCGGGTTATCGGGCCTGCATGCAAGCAAACCTCTCCACTGCCCCATCTTGCTGAGCCCTAAGCATACACTTTCAGTTGTATCTGAGAGGCAGATCAATCCAGACCTCGTGGGGTCACAGGGAGAAAGGGAGAGGTCACAGAACACCTGCCATGCAGAGCTGCAGCAGGCATTCCTTGTCCCTCAGGCTTTCCCTTGCTCCCCTTGGCCTCCACTCCTCTGTGCTCCCCCAGCTCCGCACATGCCTGCATTGTTATTTAAAGATTCCATGGCACACCACTGAGCAGTCGGCCTAGGTTCCAGTCCCAGTCCTCTGCAAAAGGTGCTGCGTGACCTCAGGTATGTGTCAGTACGTCTCTGTTCATGTTTCTACCTGTTCACAGCACACAATGCTATAACGAGAAGGAAATGAATTTTTATGGCTGTTGCACACACATGCTGTTTTGCCTTGTAATTTCAATTTGCGCTCGTCAAGAAATATCAAGACTGTAGAAGAACCTAGTCCCTAACTGCTGAAAAGGACAGACACCTCAGCTGTGGACCACATGAGAAGGAGGAAAGGCTAGATCTGGTTCTTGGTCAACTAGCTTTGCTGACTCCTGGCCCCTGAGTCACTCAGATGCTCTTATTGTATCTTACTATAGTCCACGTGTGCAGCTGTGTGTGCACATCTGTACATGTATGTCTGTACAGCTGCTGTGTGTATGAACACATGTACATGAGAACAGTTGTGAATATGTGTGTATGTACAGAAGCACACATATGCAGCTGAGTATATGTATGCATACACATGTGCAAGAGGACAATTGAGTGTGCATGCACAATGTGTATACATATATGTGCACATGCATGCATGTGTATACAACTGAATGTAGGTGTGTATGAACTGTGTACACCTGTATATGCATACACCCATGTCCGTGTCTATAGTTGAGTGTGTATATGAACACATGTATAGCAGTATATGTGCATATGTATGTGTGTACAGCTGTGAAGGTTTGCATGTCCATGTACAGACCTGTATATATGTGTATGTAATATACACACTTTCTTTTTTTTTTTTTTTTTACTGGTGATAGTTTATTATCTGTTAGTAGCACACAGACCAAATATTAATCACTCAGAACTATGTCTCTATAGACGTGAGGAACGATACGGGGCCATTCTGTGGGGGACTGCATGCATTTAGTGATTGTTATGTTTCAGGCTTTTCATCTTCTTCCTATGACGCTCAATTTGTTTCTGCAGACGCTCAATCTCCTGCTCGTGGTGCTCGATCTCGTCCTCATGGTGTTTCTTCAGGGCAGCCAGTTGTTCTCTGGTCTTCTCTCGGAAGTACCGATCCTCTTCAGCCTTCTCTCTCTTTCCGAAGGCCCCACCGGCTTCTCGGATGGAGCCAGCGCCAGTGTCCATGCTCTCCGACGAGTCGGAGCCGAAGCCTCGGGTTTGCAGGACCCTCACACCCCAGGCGCCGAGCCGAGCCCGAATCGCCAACGCCGAGCCTGCCATTGTCTCCTGCGCAGCTCCGCTCCCGTCCCGGGCGTAGCAGCTTCTCTCCAAGCGCGCTCTATACACACTTTCTTATTGGAATTCAGTAGCAGAGTTCACGTAGAAGAAATCAATTTTCCTTGTATCTTTTTGTATACTCTGCTAACTTACAGTTTTTGCTTAAGAAGTTTTGGCAGAAGTTACCTGTTGAAATATCTAAGGCTACAGTAAATTTTAGTGTGTATCTTGTACTACTTTCAAATTCTTCCATGTTTTTAGGAGCTAAACTTTTGAACTTGTTTTAGCTTTCTGCATTTTTTTTTCTAAAGCAGCATTGTCTGGTATCACTGTTACCAGCCAGGGGAGCTATTTAAACTGAATGGAGATGAAATGAAATAGAAGCCCGTTCTCCATGGTGTCAGTCAAAGTTCATGGCTTGGTGTGGTTTCATTTGGCCAGTGCCCAGCACAGATACAGCATTTTGATTCCCACAGAAAGCTCTATAGCCAGGGTGAGAAAATTATTTTAATTAGATTTTCCTTCTTGGGGGTATATGGTTATATAAGATCTTAACAATAACTTAAAGACATAGTGTTGGACCTCTGTAATCCTAGCACCCAGGAGACTGAGGCAGGATTTTGAGTCTGAGGCCAGCAGGGATTAAATATATCTCCTTAAAAAGAAATTTGAAGGTTGAGGATGGAACTCAGTTGGTAAAGTGCCAACCTAGCATGCCTGAAGCCTTGGGTTCAATCCTTAGCGCCACAGAAACGTGGCACAGATTACAGGTGGTACGTGCTTGAAATCTTAGCACCTGGGAGGGGGAAGCAAGAGGAGCAGAAGTGCAAGGTCATTGCTGGCTGCGTAGGGAGTTCAAGGCCAGCCTAGGATGCGTGAGGCACCCTATTTAAAAAACAAAACAAAACAAAACAAAAACCCCAAACTGTGCTGACCTGGTGTCTTAATTACTGTTCTGTTGCCATAACGAAACATTATGACCAAGGAAACCTATAGGAGAAACATTTAGTTGGGGGCTTGCTTACAGTTTCATGACCATCATGGTGGCAGGCAGGCCTGGTGCTGGAGCAGTAGCTGAGAGCTCACATCTGATCTGTAGGGTTGGGCCTGCCATGGAATTTTGAAACCTTCTCCAACAAGGCCACACCCCCTAATCCTGGGAACCAAATATTTAAGTAGAGGACACTAAGGAGGTCATTCTCATTCAAATCACCACAGCTGATGGATAAAGGCACTCCCTGAGAATTCAGCCTGATAGCCAGAGTTCAGGACCCGCATGGTGGAGGAGAGAACTGACTCCCTCAAGTTGTCCTCTGACTTCCACATAAATGTTGTGTCACTCCCCAGCTACTGGTAGTGTCAGAGGAGCAACGGGTGTCAACTGAAGTTCAAGGAGTCAGCCCACCAGGAGGAAACTCCCTGATGGGTGAATCTCAGATGGACAAGACCCCAGAAGCCACAGACCTGGGAATGTCTTTGCTTCTGTTGTGCCTTTACATGTTTGCTACTGTTATTCGTTTCTGGTATCTGGCATGGTGCGAAGGGGTATGGGGAGATCCCCACTGCCTGTAATGTAGTGTGTTTATTTCATGGAAACATCCCATTCTACTGGACAGTTTACCTGTGGATCATTATGAAGATGATTTCTTCCTAAGCTGTACTGTCTAATTGATGATGATAATAATAATGATAATAGTGTTAGTTTTAATAGAATTCTTATGATAAAATATAAACAAGGAAGTATCACACAGCTAGGACACATGAGTTTCTATTGAAGAGCCGTATAGACTGTGGCTTAGGGTAATGATTAAGAAAAACAATTGGGTCCCAGTAGCCCAGTTAACTTAAATTTTTTTTAACCTTAATGTTGGGAGATATGTTCACAGAGTTTGGAGTGGATCACAGCTGAAACAAAGCTTTGAAAATAAAGTTAGACTAAGATGTTTTTGTCAAATAGCTTTGAGGTGAAAACCCCCAGAAGACAATCCAAAGTTTTAGAAAGGCACGGAGTTGAGTGGGGGACTCTTTAAGGTCAGGGAACAAGAACAAAGCTGACACACTTTCCTTGCTAGGATTGGTTGATGACCAAAAGTGACGATTAATTCCTTGTCCCTGTTTTTGCCCTCAGTCTCCCGATATAAAGAACTATTGATAAGTGGGTATGAACTCTAAAGATCTAAAGTATAGCTGACTGATTCTTTTTCATATATAAAAGTTTAGGTTTGTGATTCTTTCGAGACTCCTTATAAGGATTACCTTTCAAGATAAGCAGTAAAGAAATTGGTTCTTTCTCTGTAACGGAAAACTGAAACCTGCCAGTGAAAGACCTGACGGAGAACAATATCTTGCTTGTCCACATGGTTAATCTGTAACAAGTTGCTTGGGTATGAATGTATGTGGGTTCTTGGGATAATTCGTTTTCCACCTGTAATACGTAAAATGTTTGCTCATGTAGGGGAGATGAGAAACATATTCTTACTTGTATTCATTATAACCATCTACTTGAAGAGCAAAATGTAACCACATTGGATTTTTTTTATACTTCCTGAAAGAATTTTCTGGGATATATAAGCTGTAAGGGGAAGAATAAAGATAGAGTTAAAATGGGTTAGAAAAAAAGCATCAAGAATGAGAGAAGGAAATAACCAGGAAAATAAAGAGTAGAGAATGCAAAAGAAGAATAAAGAAAAGGTCTGAAAAAAAAAAAAGAAAAAGCATCAGGAGATTATGTGAGTGTCTTTCCCCCTAACTCCCTCAGGTATTAAAAGGTCATAGTACACGCCAACTCCATGGATTCTTTAAGCTCTATGCTGCTGGGGCCTGGCTGCCCAGGCAGCGAAACCCAACAAATATATAATGTAAAAAATTAAACGCAAACAAAACCAAAAGATCCAAATGAATTCCTTTATACAGAGAAATGCCCCCCCCCTTTTTTTCTGAGGCTCATTTATATTCTCCCTCCCCCACCAGTTATAAATGTCCAAGTATTTCTCATTAGGGGCTCTTCTTGAAAAATATATTTTGCTTTTACTAAGTCCATTATTTAAAGCACTTAATTACTGTTTTCATTGCTTGATTCTTTTAGGTTTATTATGTAGTCCTTTCTATGCAGTTTGTCAACTACTTAATTAATGCATTTCCTTTCATCTGGTCCCCATTTCTCGCACCTACTTTGTTTTAAGCTAGAAACTTTTCCTTCATGAATTCTGGCCCATATCACAGGCTTTAATATGGTGTTTTAATCTTTATCCATTTATCAGTAGTTTATAGTTTCAGTTTATTTGCTTCTGTAACCAAGAGTTAATTGAAAGGAATGAAAGATTTCTTTCTATTATTATTATTATTATGTCATTAATATCTATGTATATATATTTGTGGTTTGGGGAATTTGAGTGTTTTTTTAAAATTTATTTAATTTTATGGCTATAATTACCCATGATCCCATGGTCATAGCACAATTACCCCCAAGGTTTAGTAGCTTCAGGTAGCATTTGTTTTTCAGAAGAAGTTCTGAGGGTCAGAAACCTCAAGGCAGTATAGATGAGTAGTTTGGGCTAAAGATTCTCATGAGTTTTCCACAGGTTTTGTAAGATTCCTGGCCTAGGTGGGCTTAACAGGGACTAGAGAGAAGCAGGCTCCGCTGTGGTCTACTGAGAGATTCCAAATATGGTGGCTATCAGGGCCGCAGGGTGGGGCAAAACAAACAAACAAGCCAACAATATGGCAGCTCTGTCCTCCTAGGAAGAGTGATGAGAGATTGAAAAGGAGGGAACTACTGAGGAAGGGAGAGAGAAACACAGTTTTTATGGCCTGGCCACACACCATTACACCTAGCTTATCCCATTTTCTAGACGGGAGTCAGTGAGTTCCGCACACAAAGGGAGGAGCCTACACAGGGCATGAGGTAGGGCTTCCTGGAGGACGTTTTGGAAGTGCCTCTGTAGCCAGGTGCATTGTTCATTTTTGTGTTTAAAATTATCTTGCTTATTGTCATTGTGTATGGGGACGTGCTCATGGTACAGCAGGCTTGTGGGGGTCAGAGGACAACTCTTGAAGATGGTTTTCTGCCCCCAGTATGAATATGGGACATTGAATGTGGGTGGACAGGCTTGCACGGCAAGTGCTTTTGGCTGCCGAGCCATGGCGCCCACCACAGTGTCTAGTTTTGGTGCTGCTGATTTGGACTGACAAGAGAGCTCTGGATGTGCGCCATGGAAGTCTGCTCAGTCTAACTTGTCACTTGCGTGGAGTCTTCAACATCATCTCCTATTTCCCTTGCTTTCACAGTTGATTTTTAACCGGTAATAAAGTCCATATTGATGACCCCTGTGTACACACCGGAAAGGAATTCAAGCTGTAGACGCCGGGTAGATGATCTGTAACTGTCAGTGGTATTGAGTTCTCAGCTGAAGCTATTCAAGTCTTCTATATCCTTACTGATTTTCTGTCCACTTTCCCCCAATTACTGGGAAAGAAATGGCAAAATCTCTAGTCTTGGTTGTGGATTTGTCTCTCTCTCCCTTCAGTTCTGCTTGTTGGTAGGTATGTCACCCTTAGAATTAGGCTGATGGATGAGCTGCCTTGTCGTTCTGGAATGATTCTCCATTTCCTTGCTGACGGTGGCTGATTCTTATGCTCGTGTTTGCATGGTCTTTTTTCATCTTCTCATTTGTGTACATTTAAAAATTTTAAATTCTGTCTCCCACAGCATGGAACTGGGTCTTGCTGCTGTTATATACTCTGATAACCTGCCTCTAACTGTAATGTTGAAGGTCAGTTGATTTTAGGGGCAGGCATACTGACTATTGATTAATCAGATTCTCTTTGTTTTCCTCTGACAAATATGCTTTATGTGTTGCTTTTATGTTTGTTTTCTGTTTTTAATTTACTCATTTTTAGGTTTTAATGCAAATTTATATTATATGTTGAGTATATTCCCCCCATACCCTGCTATATCCCCCCTTCCCTATTAGTTTTCTTCCTCCCTCTGGACAGTTTCATTTCTTTTATGTCCTAGACACACATGATTTTGTGTGTCTGTATGTATAAAAATCTGGGAGTCACTGAAGATATAAAACATAATCTTTTTCTTAGGGTGAATTAATTCACTTCCTATAATTACCTCTGGCTGAATCCATTTTCCTGCAAATGACATAACTTCATTCTTCTTTTTTTAATTAATTTATTTATTTATTAAAGATTTCTGTCTCTTCCCCACCGCCGCCTCCCCTTTCCCTCTCCCTCCCCTAATCAAGTCCCCCTCCCTCGTAAGCCCAAAGAGCAATCAGGGTTCCCTGCCCTGTGGGAAGTCCAAGGACCACCCACCTCCTTCCAGGTCGAGTAAGGTGAGCATCCAAACTGTCTAGGCTCCCACAAAGCCAATACGTGCAGTAGGATCAAAAACCCATTGCCATTGTTCTTGAGGTCTCAGTAGTCCTCATTGTCTGAGCAGAGCCTCATAACTTCATTCTTCTTCATGGTGGGAAGACATTCTCTTGTGTACACCATATCTTCTTTATCCATTCCTCTGTTGCTGGACACCTAGCATGGTTCCATAGTTACATATTTCAAAGCTAAGTAGTTATGTGTTTTATGACTTAGAAACTGTTTTTGTCTCCATCAGCAAACCCCTCAAAGGCAAGGCTTCAACAAGGTGCTTCTCTTCACCTAGGAGACCTGGCATGGCGGCTCCACAAAGTCACCAGAAACCAGGAAACTCTTGGCTACCCAGTCCACCGGCTTCAGCTTGTGGCCCTCATCCTGGTGAGTGGGGAGGCTGCTGGCACTTTATCCATGGCACTCTATCATCCAGTTGTCCAGGGAGAAGGAACTGGAGGCCACTATGAGTATGCATACTGATCTCCCCCAGCGACTTAAAAGAAGAATATAGAAAATTAACAGTCTTTACCCCAGAGACATAAGAATTCTCTATGATTGCATTCACAGGTAGATTATATCTTTAGCGATTAATATACTATTAACTGATGTGATGTTTAGCTGAGTTACATTGTAGATGATACCAGTATGACCCCACCTGTTTGTACTGAGATGAATAAATATATGCTTATGTGGTTGTGCTTCATTCTCTTGCTTCACTGAAAATTGCACACTGTCTTATAAAAAGGAGAAAGTTGGGTGTTGTTGTAGAACTGGAGTTGGGTCATTTCACTGGGAATATTGAGCCATCTACACTGAGGCTTCTGAGGTGTTCTGGTCCCTGCTCCCTTCCTGTTCTCTCCCCTCAGTATCAGTGTATTAGGAATGTTGTTGCTGCTCAACCCTCTCAGAGGATGTAAACAGAGATTTTGTTTAAAGTGTGCTCTGTCCTTGCCTGGTCTTTCTTGTCTGCTTGTCCTGGGGTTCCTCTTCCATCCATTGATTTTCCTTAAAACTCTGGTGGAGGGTGATCACCAGAGTTTTAAAACTTGGGAATTCTGTGCATGGCTGAGGGTGCAGTTGCTTTTAAGTTTCCCTTGTTCATCTTCTCCATCAGGCCTTTTCCTGAGTGGGTATTGTGTGGGAACTTTCCCAGAGAGAAATAAATGAATATCTACTTAACCCATATGGGATACTGAGGAGAAATCACAGAAGCAATTCTATACAAGTCTAACTCAGTGAACCAGGTTTACTGGAGTTACTTACATCAACATAGATGAGTTACAGAACCATGGGGGCACTCAAAGGCAGCTGTATCACCAAAAAGCTTACCCCAGCTTGAGTGATGCCTCAGGTAAACTGTAATCTGGAACTCTCTACAGCATGTGTAGTAAGCTTGGTAGGAGAATCCCCACTCCTCAGTAGTCTTACTGCTCATATAATCTTGAGGAAGGACTTATTTTATGATAGATATTTTAAGCTTCAGGGACTCACTGAGACTTGGGAGATGTTTGCTTCCTGAATAGAGCCTCCTCCAGGGTGGAATGTTTCAACTTAAAGGAAATTGCTACACAACAATGGGGGCGGATGGGTTTGTAACCTCTCTAATTGTGCTTCCCTGATTGTTATCTAAAGTGCTTTGCTTTGGGATACCTGACTATGAAGAAGAAGAGTAGGGTGGTTTCCTTATGACAACTAAAGATGGAAGCAGTCTCACATGCTCTGGGAAGAGTTTGTGTGGCTGTGGAGACTGGTCCTAGGTAAAGGCTTGTGCTTAGATAGATTGGTGGTGGAGGTTTGTGTGGGTAGTCAGTAGGGTTGGATTCATGTAGGGACTGGTTGGTGGCAGAGGCTTGTGTGATAGTTTGAATGTAATTGCCCCCCCTCCCAGCTTCTAGCGTGTGACACTGTTGGGGTATGTGGCCTTGTTGCAGGAAGTGTGTTACTGTGGGGGCAGCCTTTGAGGTCTCTTCTGTTCAAGCTTCACCCAGTGTCACAGACCTTTTCCTGTTGCCCTCTGATCAAGATGTAACCAGCACCATGTCTGCCTACACGCTGCTGTGCTCCCTGCCATGATGACAATAGACTGTACCTCTGAAACTAAAAGCCAGCCATCCCAGTTAAATGTTTTCCTTATGAGTTGCCATGGTCATGGTGTCTCTTCACAGCAATAAAAACTCTAAGACAGCTTTTATGGGGATTAGTTGAGGGTGGAAGTTAGAATGGGGGATGGTTGGAAGCTTGTGTGGGGATTGGTTTGGGTTGACATTGTGCTAGGGTCTGGATGGGGTAGGGTTAGATGCTTCTAGGACAGTGTTGTTTCTCCTTACGGTCCCCTTGGTGACTCTGTTGGCACTAAATCACTTCCATATCTACTCTGAGGTCCTCACTGCTCCTGTTAGGCACTCTCTCCAGGAGGCAATTCCCTTCCTTCAGTGCCATCTCACTGTCCACCCTGGGCGGCTGTAGATCAGTCTGTCGGGGAATTAGAGTGTCCCCTTCACCTTTCATTAGTCCCCTCCATCTCCCCGGACAACCTCAGTTCTTTATGTTATGTATACACAGATGATTTTTTATATGTATCTCTAAAACTTTACTTCTTAAATGTGCTTGTTAGTGGCTGGTAGGTGTCCCTAGCCCAGAGCCCCTTGGGGGCTGCTTTGTCGAAGAAGTCATTTCCTGTTTCAGAAGCCAATATATTTTGGTTCCCTGGACAGATTTCCTTCCTCTATGAGTGGATTTTGGTGACCTGGTTTTGTTTGCCTTCTGTTTCCAGTAATTCATATGCTTTTGTGTTCTTTGATGGAGCCTTTTCTATGACTTTTCCCCCTGCCTTTATTGAGACATCCTTTTTAATAATATGATTCCTGTAACTTAAAGAAAACTTGGAAATAAATTTTTGCATGCATGCTTTACCTCAGCTAGTCTAATGCTGCTGAAACCCATCATTGCACAGATGTTTTGTGTCCTTTCATTTTCTTTCTTGCTATAGCGAAGGGGTAGCTTTATGTTATATATTTCATGTTTTATGTAGGAAGGTTATTAAATTTAATATAGTATGTAGCCAGCCATTTTAGAATTCTGATACTGTTACAATAGTTTTTCAGGGGCTCCTTTTTTTTTTTTAAGAATTAGTCACAATTCCTACATTTATTTGAGAAGTTTGGAAGCTTTGAGTTGGAACCTAGAGGGAGGAAGTTGGGTCCCTGAAGATATTCTCTTGAAACAGTTTGTGGGACGCCAGTGTCTTTCTTCTTTTTTCTTGCTTCCTGGCTGCCATGAGGTGAACAACTTGGTCCACCATACACTTCTGCTATGAGGTTCTGCCTTGACACTGGCCCAGTAAATTTTTCCTTATGGGTTGAGTATCTCAGGAATTTGTTAGAACAGTGGAAAGCCAATACACCTCCTCTTAAAAATACCTGGCAATGCCTACTTTGCCATCCAGTGATGTAAGATTCCCCTCTATATGTTATGAATATGTTTTATTGCCATTGATTAATAAGGAAGCTGCTTTCAGCCAATGGCTTAACAGAATATAGCCAGCCGGGCGGTGGTGGCGCACGCCTTTAATCCCAGCACTCGGGAGGCAGAGGCAGGCAGATCTCTGTGAGTTTGAGACCAGCCTGGTCTACAGAGCTAGTTCCAGAACAGGCTCCAAGGCCACAGAGAAACCCTGTCTCGAAAAACCAAAAAAAAAAAAAAAAAAAACCAGAATATAGCCAGGCTGGAAAAGATATATATAAAGAGTAGGCGGAACTGAGAGAGATGCCATGTAGCTGCCAAAGGAGAAAGATGCCCCAGAACCTTGCAGGTAAACCACGAGCCTTGTGGTAATACACAGAATAATAGAAATGGGCTAATTTAAGATGTAAGAACTAGCTAGGAATATGCTAGAGTCATTGGCCAAGCAGTGTTGCAATTAATACAGTTTCTGTGTGATCATTTTGGGTCTGGGTATCTGGAATGAATGAGAAGTGTCTATCTAGGATCCAGTAAGCCATAACTATACTCTTTCTAGAAGTTGGACTTCAGCCTTGGGTAAGATGGGGACCTAAGTCTTGGGTAATGTGGAGACCTCAACCTTGTATAAGGCAGAGGTCTCAGCTTTAGGAGGAAGGGATTTCAGCCTTGGGTAGCTCCTGGCTTTAGAAGGGAGGGCTTCTCTTCAAGTCTGGTATTGCTATAATTCAAATTCTTTTCAGTTACATTCTGGTCCTTGGAAACCAAATCCTTCCTTTAAACTAATCTTTCCTCTTTCTGTTCAGACTGTCTCATGGATTTTCTTTTTCACATAATCAGGTCACTTTAGAAGTCCTCTCATTGGGTAAACAATCTCTGACCACTGCAAAGTGGGTTCTCAGGAGTCTGAAAACCTACAAAAGTGTGGACTTGGAGAGACCCAGAAAGACATCCCTCTCCACTGCCCCTGCTCCAGCCTCTTGCTGTGTGGCTAGGCTGGCTGGGAACTCCAGATCCATTTGCCCTGGTCTAGCGAGTGCTATGCTGGGATTACAGATATGTGCTGAGCTATGTTTTCAATTTATTCACCACATCTAAAATCTACAGTCATCATATTTTATGCCCTTGAAATTGCATTGCTTTTTATTAATGACCCCAGTGCATTTGGGCCTTGGCATATTGTGTTGTATTATAACGTATTCTCTCTCTGTCTCCTCACCTGATTGGCTCCTGAAGCCAGGCCACTCTTCTTCAGAGAATCTCCTACATTTCCCCTCCCTCTCCTCCTTCGGTGCGATGGCTGGTTGTGGTGAGTTGATGCTGTTTCCCCATCTTATAACCCACCCTGCCAGCTCGCCCACATTCTGTACAATATGACGACACTAGTCTTTCTGATTCATGGCGTTCCTTGTGCAGCCATCTCCGTCGTCCTCCAGCTCCCTGCAGGGATCCATCCAATCCTGGCTCGTTAGCAAGATGCAAGTGTCTTCATTTTACTGCTGAAACTTGACTTTTTAAATTTCTTCTCTACCTCAGTCCTCTGGACCAAGCAAATGTTTTGCCATTTTCCACTATTGTGACATCTTTCCTTAGGTGACTTCCTCCTTCTCTCTAGCCTGGCACAGTATTCTCCCACCTCCTGCCTTCTCGATCTACTCATTCAGGCATCTCAGTTGTCACCCTCCATGTCCCTGACCTCTTGTGCGTGATGATGGTGTATAATACTGTCAGCTTGACAGGATCTTGAATCGCCAAGGAGACGGGCCTCTGGGCTTGTCTGGGAGGGGCTTTCTAGGTTGAGTAAATTGAAGTGGGAAGGCCCACCCTAAATGTGGGTGATGCCCTTCAATAGGCTGGGTTCCGAGCTGTGGTAAAGGAGAACAAGAGCTGGGCCCTCGCATTCACTGCTCTCTGCTTGCTGACTGTGGCTACAGTGTGGCCAAACCCTTTATAAGTTCCTGTCACCCGACCTCCCCGACAAGATGCACCCTTGACCATGAGCCAGAATAAATCCCTTCATCCTTGAGCTGCTTCGGTTGGGCATTTTGTCATAGTAACTAGAAAAGTAACCAAGACATCACGGTGCCATTGTACATGCTACTGTTTTCTGACACATTCTACTGCACCTTCTGCAAAAGCTGACAGGTCTCTGGCAGCAGAAATAGTATTGAAACTGTGTCTGTCTCTCTGTCTGTCTGTCTGTCTGTCTGTCTGTCTGTCTATTGGTCTATAATGACATCAGTTGTATTAAAGCAAAATTTTATTTGAATAATTTTGACTGAAATAATGCATTTATCCCATGGCTGTTTATTAGTGATTTGATAATCGTATCAGCTATTATTCAAGCAGTAGCATTTCTTCAAATTTTTGAAAGAAATTAAAATGGAATGTAAACTTGGGAAAATTATAATTCTGCATTTGCTTTGCTCTCTCTTGTGTCATTTAGGTGAAAGGTTAGCTAACACATACATATAGCATATTTGGCTCAGAGTGGCCTTAAATAAAAGATCCATTTGCCTCTGTCTGCCAAGTGCTGGGATTATAGGCGTATGTTAAGATACTTTTTCAATCTACTTACCATATCTAAAATCTGGTTTTTTAGAAGCATTTCAGTGTGGAGAATAAGAAATCTGAGTTCTGAGAGTCATTATTTGAGTCATTAGTATAGGAGCTGATTTAGGACAATTAAAGGAGTTGATAATCCCAGGAACATTGAAAGCTGTGGGATGGCACGGAGGGAACATTTGGGACTTGTGGCAGGGCCTCAGTTTCCTAAAGAGAGGCCATGAGGAAGCCTTCATGTTTGCGTTCAGTAACCCATTTGCATCTTTAGATTTTGTTGTCATTTATAAAGATGAAGATCTTCACGGTAAACAGTTGTGAGAAACAAACCCCAAGAGTTGGTGTCTTGGAAAGTGCTACCCTACTGTGCATAGGACAAGGCAAGGAGACGCTAGTAACTGCAGATGAATCCCGCTAAGAGTTGTCCTGGCTGCTGTTTCAGCATGACTAGGTCCTGACGATCCCGTCTCTCTGAGGCCCTTGGAGGTGACATCCTGGTGACGTGCCCGGGGAGTCCATGAAGCAGCTGATAGCCGAGTGGAAAGCTAAGGAGCGTTACAGGATGACCTGAGAAGACTTGGGAGGTTTGCTCATTCTGCAAAAGGTAGAAGGATGCACTCGACATCACACAGTTGGTCAGTCTCAACCTTCCAGGAAGCCTCTGTCCACACTGTGACCTTAGGAATCCAAGAGACCAAGTTTGCTCTCAGCTAACTGCTCCATTCCATTCCGCAGGAAGCTCTTTCTCGTGGAGGGAAGGATGTTGGAGAGAAAACCAACAAATTCCCCATCACCATTGGTGAACAGTCTACTGTAACAGGTCACCACAGATGTGTCACTTAAAAAAGCAGAAATCTTTAGGCAGTGGTGGCACATGCCTTTAATCCCAGCACCCGGGAGGAAGAGACAGGCTTGGCTATAACAGGGCTGTTAAACAGAGAAACCCTGTCAAAAAAAAAAAAAGCAGAAATCCATTGCTTCATGTTGACCAAATAGTAAGTCAGCATCACTGGGCTTAAATCAAGGTATGTATTCACCCCTGGGACTCTAGGGAAGAGTTCTAGTTTCTGGAGGTTCCAAGTACGTCGTGGCTGTGTTACTCTATCTCTGCTGCCATCACCAGGTCACCATCTCCTTTCTGTGTCTTTGTCTCTCATACAACAATGACATTCTAGGCCCGCTCAGCTATCTAGGGTGATCTCTTCATCTCAAAATCCGTATATCCTTAGTTTAATTGGATCTGCATAGACTGTTGGTTTTTCCCAAACAAGCTAACATTCCCAGGTTCTGGGGATTAGCCCGGGAACACAAATTGGTAGCCATTTGGCCGACTATGGGTGAATGGGAGCAAGGCTGACAAGGGAGGCTACAGTTCTGTTCTATTGAGCTTAGACTGTCTCTCCATTTCTGAGCCCTGTACCTGCAGAGGGGTGGACGGAACTTAGGAGCACACACAGGATGATAAGGAGGTGTTTTAGGAAAGGACAGTGAGGATGTGGCCCTGGAGATGGAGAAAAGAGACCTGAGCCCCGCAGGATGGGGTCTGTGCCTGGAAATGCTGAGGCTCACAGGTAATAACTGTACATGGGGCTGGAGGCTCACAGGTGGTAGCTATGCTGGGGGAGGAGGGTGGCTGGGTTCTATCCCATGGCCTTTCTGTCACCACCAAAGTGACCTCATGATGTAGACTCGAGAGAAGGGGAGATTGGAGGAGAAGACCTTAGGGTAACTTCTGGACTCCAGTTCTGGCACTTGGAAGGGATTTTCAGCTGAGGGGAGCTTAACCTCCTCGCCTCTGTTCGGACAATGGAGACTGAACGCTAACAACTTAGAGATGCCACGGGATTTACACTTGTTCTCTGGAAAATTATGGGCCTTCTGCTGTGGAGGAGAAAAAGAGTTTTTACAAAATGTTTTTGTGACCGTTTACATGAATGTAATGACTGAAGAAATGGTTCGTTCACAAAGCTGTCTTAGGCAGCTTCTGAATTTAAAACTGCCTATTGCCAAAAATGACTTTTTCCATAGCATCACGGCAGAGCATCTAAAAGATGGCTTTCCTGAGATTAGAAATAATTTAAACAATCTCATGCAAACACCGTATGTAGAACAACATTTATTTATTCAAAGCCACAATAATAATAATAGTTTCCCTTTTGTAGCTTTGGATGCCATATCCCAGAACTCCACCAGCCATGGAGAGAACATAATTCAGAAATAATTATACCCATGCTAAGCCTGAATAGTCTTTTCTTCCTTGTCCTTGTTCCCCAAACAACACAGTACAATTTATTTTCAAAGAATTTAATTGCATTGGATGCTATGAGGGGCTGGAGTTAATAAGATAAAGCATTCCATGTAACTTGAACACCCAGAGATTCGGGTTACTGTGTGTAGGGATCCTGGGACCAACCACTCTCAGATGCCAAGAGTGGCCATATATATGAACAGATATGTAACTATATTGTTCTAGTTCGTCTCCTATTGCTGTAGTAAGTAAGCACCATGAACAAAAACAACTTGGGAAGGACAAAGGTTTGTTTGGCATATATGTCCTAATCCCAGTGACATCATTGAGGGAAGTTAGGGTAAGAACTCAAGCAGATTCCTGGAGGCAGGAGCTGATGCAGAGGCCATGAAGAATGCAGCTTACTGGCTTGATCCCTGTGTCTTGCTCATCTGCCTTCTTATATAAACCAGGACCGCCTGCTCAGGGGTTGTATTGCCCACACTTGTCTGGACGCTTTCATATCATTAATCAAGAAAATGCCTGAAGACACGCCCACAGGCTGATCTGATAAAGGCAATTCCTCAATTGAGGGTCCCTCTTCCCTGGTGACTCAGTTTGTGTCGAGCTGGCAAAACTAACCAGCATATATATGGAATCATATATACTAAAATGATTTGTGATTGTATTTGTATATGTTTTCTACTATTCTTAAAGAGCCTAAGTTTCTGCCCCCTGTACTAAAAGCTTCATGATTTACTTTTGTGCACTTTTATTTCCTCTTTGAGCAGAAAGACATACCTTCACATACCCAGTGCCTGGCAGGCCACTGTGTTCCTGGATACAATGACAGCCTCTGAACTGTCAGGTCACACATATGAAGGACATCATGGAAATGAGAGAACTAGATTTTCATTAAGAGATCAGCGCTAAGACCCCTGGTTTTAAATAAAGTCCGAATGTCCTGACCATTGTGCCATTGCACGGGATTTTGTCATAGAGATGTAAGTAATGAAGACCAGGTGTCAACATGGGTAGATAGTCTTCAGCATCATGCAAGACAGTATATTAACTGTTAGAGAGAGCTTTGGAGGGAAGGACAATAGTGAATTATTATCCAGAAGTGCTTTGTTAGAGGCTGAGAGGCTCATGATCATAGGCAACCTTGATGAACCTGGAAGTGGGAGAGCATTGGACAAGATGTATTATGGCCATAGGCAGCCATGATGAGCTCTGAAGGGATGTATTCCTCCAATTTCCAGAATATTAGGAGACTTAGAGTGTCAGACCCTAGGCAGCATAATGAGGTATTGAAGAGGGAGATAACTTCAGTTCCCAAACTATGAGGAGAGAAACGGCACCATGGCCACAGGCTACTATGAGGGAGCCAAAGCCCTGCACTGCCTCAGTTCCCTTTAGATCCTGAGAAAGAAGGCAGTTTCAGACTCTTGTGGGCTGTCAGAAATTGGGATACGGAGAAGTTCTATACCACTTGACCCAGCCTGGCCTAGCCTCTGTGCCAGGAGGCAGGAAGACACTACACAAAAGCAAAGTTGTAATTCAGAGTTGTTTGCAGCTTGCTCTGAGCTGCAAGGCCACAGTAGGTGTGAGCAGGGGTCCAGGAGCGAGGCTGCAGCAGCACGCACGCACGTGCTGACTCCAGGGAGCAGTTAGAGGATCTGCTGTGTCAGTCTTCAGAAGGCTCAGGCCACGAGTCTGAGGAGTCCAACCCGCTGACTCAGTAAACTTTAAAAGAATTATTGTCCCAAGGGTGAGAAATATGTATGGCTGTTGTCACTGTAACAATACCTATCTATAACTCTGACCATACCTATGGCAATGGCATAAAAATGAGGCAAAAGAACTGAGTCCCCTACCCTCCTATTGGACTATGTAGAGACTTCCATCCTTTCTGCTGATGCTTGCTGTGTACATGGCTATGTTCCAGAGGTGTCATGCCATCGTCTTGTTCACACTGGTGTCTTAGGTGTTGTCTAAGAATCCCCATTTTACAGATGGGAAGCCTGAGGCTGCTAAAGATGGAGCCAGATTAGAACCGACTCTCAAGATTTATGCACTGCCTCCTATGCCTTTTATGCTAGTTAGAAATGCTCATGGTTCTAATTCCTTCTGTGTGTGTGTGTGTGTGTGTGTGCGCACACGCACATGCGCATTTGAGTGTGCATGTGTACAAGGTTTCCTCTGTATGTGGCCTTCCTGATGTGTTCATGTGAAGATGAAGCCCAGCAGCAAATAAGGTTATTTTCATTCATAATTCACCTACAATTATTTAAAATAAATGATCAGCCCAGGGTACGAGGCCAAGACTTCCCTGCAGCAGCTTGTCCAGCGCTGTTCAGTGTTTTTCACTTAGACTGTGCGATGGTGTCTACTCAGCCAATTCACTGCTCAGCTGCATATGGGCGAAATGACAGGCATCCCTGAGATGCAGATCTCTTGGCAAATTCACCTTACCATTCCGTGAGCTGGGAAGTAGAGTGATAATTATCTATCTAATACAGTTTATGTGAATGAGTGTACATATTTCCACATTCTCTGTTTAATCACCAGTTCAATGGAGTCCGGCAAAAGGCACACATTCCTGATGCGGCTGAAGTGCAACCATGCTTTGAGGGTTATTTTCCACTAAAAGTCTGCCAGATTTAGCAGACTGTGCTAATCCCGTTGTAGTTCTTTCTATGTTCTATTGTGCAGATGCCATTTGCCAATGAAGATTACATAGCAGGCTTCTCAAAAGCTCACTGATGAACGGGGGACTCTTGGGCTAGGGTGATTCAGTTAAGGGACTATCTGGGTGTGGTTTCATCTAATGGCGTGTGTTTGGGGCGAATGCCTCAGTTAGCAGATTTCATCCAATTTGCTGTCTAATAAACAGCGTGGGGCTACTGTATATAAAGCCTTATGCTGGGAACCCTGGCAGCTAGAAGACACAGAAGAAACCACCCTTTCCATTCAGGAGCAGACCGTCTACTGGGGAGGCAGGTGTGCAAACAAGGGAAGGTAGTATGAGGTCGCCAGAGTATCCTAACTGGAGTCTTGGAGAGGTCCCGTCCTTGTCTTCTAAGCATCCCTGATGAGAGAGGATGCCCTGCCGCTGCTGGTAGGATCTCCCCCAGCACAGATCCCAGAGTACGGGAGTTTACTTAGATGCTGGTCATAGGAGCTCCAGAAGGGTATGGGAAAAGCATGGCAGCCAACTGAAGCCCTATCATGGGCAACCCAGGCTCCATCCAGCTGGGCAATTTTGAGACACAGCAAAGGACACCCCGCATTGCTTTTCCCACTGAGAGCTAGTAGAATACTTACCGACTCCCATGGGTCACTGGCTCCAGGCATTGGTGAAGGAAGGATCAAATTCACAGCATATCTGCTTTGCCTTGGAGGGAGTGAGAGAAAACCCTCAGGAGCAAGCTACGGTGTTGGCAGAAAGAGGCTTTGGGGTTGGTGTACACAGAGGGTTAGGGTGTGAGAGTAAGCACAGGACACCGTTCCCTTCAGAAAGGTAGACCCAGGTATACAGGCTTGCCATAGGAGATGACCCCATAACGACCGTTGATTGGACCAAGGTTGCACCTGATCAAGGAAGAAGCAACATTTGATGGTTTGGCAAAAGGAGGTTCCCTAAAGTGTGAAAAAGTGATCACAGACATGACAAGGTGGCGTGGATGTGGGGTTTCCAGAGTGGAAGCTGGAATGGGTGCTCCAGGAAGACTGGGGAAGCAGACAATCAGAGCTTTGGGGTGCATGAGTGTCTGTGGATAGAAGCAGCAGAATGTGAGAGGTTGTGGAAGTAGGAAAACAGGGAGAAAGAGGTAGGAAACTCTGTGGGGGCCGGTGGCCTTGAATCTTTGCTTGATGGGGGAGGGGTTTGTGTGGCTCAGCTTTCCACTAACACTGGTGGCGCTGGCCACAGTCCCCTCTGTGGACAGCCTCTTTCCTGAAGCTGCTGCAGCAGGAATTGGCTTCTTGCAACCAATTGATCACTACTAGGTTCACTAACACAGCCACGGACACAGGAAGCGGGCCGGAAATGCAGTCCCTCTGGGTCTTAGCTTCTGAGGTGGGGCTTTACCAACAGAGAAGATGTCACAGCTAACCAGTCTCACAGGAATGGGGACATTTTCTGTCTGCAGACCACAGCTGAAGCTGCTCTGTTTAATTTTAGGTTGGCTTCTGATAATCGTTAACTGACAATTCTTATTGGCTGCAAATAACAATAGGGAGTTTTTTTTTAATTGTTTTTTTTTTCTGTTGAAATAGGAGCGGCGGGCTATATTCCTGGCACCTGGCTGCCCGCCATGGCTAGTTTTATACCCGAAATAATTACACGGAAACTGTATTCTTTTAAACACTGCCTGACCCATTAGTTTTAGCCTCTTATTGGCTAGCTCTTACATATTGATCTAACCCATTTCTAATAATCTGTGTAGCCCACGAGGTGGCTTACCAGGGAAGATCTTAACCTGTGTCTGTGTTGGGGGGGAGAATCATGGCGACTGCCTCATTCGGCTTCTTTCTCCCAGAATTCTGTTCTGTCTACTCCGCCTACCTAGTTTTTTGTTTTATTAAAGGGCCAAGGCAGTCTCTTTATTTAACCAATGAAATTAACACAAACCAGAAGACTCTCCCCCATCATTTTTCTGTTTGTTTTTAATCAAGGATTCGAATAGATACTATTGTATGTGATTTCCTCAGAACTGCAGCATTCCCCACTAGAGGAACGGTTGTAAGACTCGGAAAATAAAAAAAACTTCTAAGTCTCAAAAAACGGAGCCATGTAAGAATCACAAGACGTCTGCTCCTTACTCTCCAAGGTCAAATGGGAAGTCACCTTTGTTAGCCACAAGAGACTCCCTAACTGGCCCAGCTGCCTGGGAGCAGTACAGGGGACTCACGGATTGCAGCTTCTGCCTGTAATCTCAGACTCTCCAGTTCACTAAGACACACTTGTGTAGAATCAGTTTTTTGGAGGGGGGTGGCATGGGGTGGGGTATGTTTGGTGGAGTGGGTAGGTTTGGCTTGTAATCAGGGTGCCTATCTGCACCTATCTGGCACATTTAGGCATCTGTTCACATTGCCCCAGAAAAAAATCACACAGCGACACACTAACCATCTGATGAGCCGCCTCTCATAGACCTGAGTAGAAATAAGCAGGGGGACGGGAGGTGTTTGCGGTTTTTTGTGTGTTTGCAGTTTAGGGCCCTGCTCAGCCACATTTTGCAACTTCAGGCTTTGAATTTGGGTTTCTCTCAAGGACTTCTTGCTTTCCATCATCAGAATTTCACATATATTTTCCACCCGTGCCCCAGGTGGGCAAATTGGAGCAGAGCAGGTCTTTGGAGGAGCCATAGGGAGCTATTCCCTGTATGTAAATGAAGGTTTTTCTGGGTTTTTGAAAACTGTGTGTTTAATGTAGTCTCATAAATCATCATTGGGTACCCGAATAGCCTGAAAGGAGCCCCTGCTTTCTAACTATTTGTAATTTGTTTGCAATAGGCTAAAATCCAAGGGCATCTCACTGTGTGGGGCGAAGAGCCCTGAACTGGGAAGTTCAAATTTTCATCTTGCTGCGGTTTTCCCGCTAACAGGATTCTCTGGGTTGGGCAAGACATAATCTTTGTGGCTCATGATTTCGTTGCAGACAGACCTGAAGAACTGGCTTTCTAAGGAGCTGTCTAGCTCTCAGGTGCAGTTTTATAACGCAGATGCTCTGTTTAGCTATAAGAACCTCACCCAGGAAAGCCGAGGGCTCGCAGATGCTGATTTGCACACACATTGGAAAGACGGAGCAAAAGGGCAATATGGGGAGAAATGGCCCTTGTGAATCTCAGCGAGCTAATGGCATCATGAAATGACAATGGCTGCGTCTATCTATCTAGAAATAAATATAGTCCCTGGCCAAAGAGCTAATGGCTCTGAAGCACATTCTGCAAACTGCACACATGAGAAGTGCTTTATTTGTTCCTGAGGACATAAGAAGGAGCCTGGTATGGAACAGTGATGGAGAAATCATCACAATTATGAAATCCATTAGGAGACCATATTTCCAGTGTGCTCACTAGGCTCGCATTTAATTGCTCCTATTTCAGGTGCTTGTTGAAAACGTTCTATTGGGATGTCGTCTTCTCTCCGTGTTTCGGTCATAACTTAGCTCATGGATAGTTAAGTGGTCCCCAAGAAAAGTCTCAGATATGTTCTTAACACACTGAACTTGGAGCTGATGGAGGTGGTGTGAAATCCCTAAGGGTAGAAGCATGAGTTGTAGGCACTTCTGACCAGACAATAGTAAAGGAAGGCTTTCTGGAGCCCAGGAATTCATCAGGACTGAGGGTGTATGTAAAATAAAGTTCATGTTTTTTGTTTGTTTGTTTATTTATATTGTCAAGGCTGTGGATTTGGAAAATAGCCTTTTTCTTAGACAGAAGTTGGTTGTAATGAGAAGCATGCATTTTCAAAATGCCACTCATAATATCGTAAGTCCTTGTGACTGTGGATGGAAATGAGGATGCCAAAGCTTGGGCATACTCAGCCCGTGATGAGCTTGCTCTTAGTGTCCAAAGGCCGAGTCACTCAAGGCAGAGGGATGGAGTGTTCCTGACAGCTGTGTGTGTTTTTTTCTTTGCTCTTATGGGGGCCTATCACCCAGCTCCCAAATAAATACACAGAGGCTTATTCTTACTATGAATGCCTGGCCTTAGCCTGACTTGTTTCTAGCCAGCTTTTCTTAAATTATTCCATCTATCTTTTGCCTCTGGGATTTTATCTTTCTATATCTTTCTTTACTTCTTATTTCATGACTGGCTGTGTAACTGGGCGACTGGCCTTTGGTGTCCTCCTCCTTTCTTTCTCCTTCTAGTTATTCTCTCTGCCTGGCAGCCCCATCTGTCCTTTCTCCTGCCTAGCTATTGGCCCTTCAGCTCTTTATTAGACCAATCAGATGTTTTAGACAGGCAAAGTAACACAGCTTCACAGAGTTAAAACAAATGCAACATTAAAGAATGCAATACATCTTTGCATCATGAAACAAATGTTCCACAGCATAAACTAATGTAACACATCTTCAACTAATATTCCACAACACAGCAATGTGTGAAAACCTTTGTCCAAGCCATTGGAACTCAGCTGGGATCCTCTGGAGGATTAGTAGAGTCTCTTAACTGCTGAACCATTTCTTTAGCTCTCCAATTTCAAAATGTTCATTTCCTCCTCTTCATATGCTAATCCCAAGATTTGCTTGTACTTCTGACTGAGGGACTACAAGTCAGGTCTTCCTGATTTATAGTGAGCTGTCTTCTGTTTGGAATTCTTATATTAACTGGTTTTATATACAGGGATAGGACAGGCTGTGGAGCCCATGTCCTCTGGTAGATGAGAGTACCCTCCCAGAACCTCTGTGTATTAAGAAATCTAGAGGCTCTCAGAACCTATAGTTGATGGAGTTTTATGGATACTCTCTCAGATAAGAATGATCTACTAGTAACCAGAGTCCTTTCCTGGAAGATGGGAGGTGGGATTGAAAGTCCCATGCTTCTGAGGATGTCTGGTCTTCCTGGTGACCAGCCCTATCAAGGAGTCCAAAAGTGACATCATTAGAACAACAAAATATGTACTTGTCCTCCAAGAAATCTCAAGAGATTAGGAGTTCTCTGTCAGGAACTAGGGTCAACAACTAAATATTAGAATAAAAAACTCTCCTAGCAACCTTAGCACTTGGGTGATCAAAAGGGCTTTTAGAGCTTCCTGCCAGAAACTGGGGCAAATGTCAAAAAAATACATATACTGCTTATTATAAGTCACAATATGCCATCTAGTGCATAGGGGACTGAGCTTAATGACTGGGAAAGACTGGGCTATCACATTCATTTTCTTCTGGAATTAATTGATTTTGAAGTGCTAGAGAGATTCATATAAATAATTGGTACCCAGGAGTTTACTCTGTCTGTTAGTCTGGCCTTTCTAGGAGGGCCACAGCTCAGTCATTGTCTCTAAAAGTAAAAGGCAATGCCTGCCATGCAGTGGGGAACTCATGTGTGTGCACACTGATCACCCTGGGAAGCCAGTGCTGTATAATGGTTCCTACTTTGTGGTCATCACTGGCAGTGTAAACACTTAAAATACATGGGGACCCCAATCCAAGAAAACAGAAATGTTTGCTTATTTTTGGTTTGTTTTGATAAAGGAAACTTGATCAACTAAACGAACAGCCTTGTATGAAAGGGCTTGTGCCCCTAGATAGTTTCATGTCCTCAGAATAGGGAGGCCATGAATTGGAGCACAGAAATTCTGGGGCTATCAAGGTTTTCAAGCCATTTGATTTTGGACAGGAAACAGACTTGTCCTCCTGTCAGAGGGCCACGGTCAGTATTAAAGTAAAAGAAAGCCACAGAGGACAAATGTATGAGACAAAATAGCTTCTCTGCTCCAATTAGCCACATTTCCCCACCTTCAGAAACCAAAGAAGGATTTATACGTGTATGTATACATTATTTGTATGAAGGTATTTGTGCATGTGTGTGCACACTTACATATATATGTGGTATGGGAAGTTCTTCTGTATATGTGTTGCTTTTATAGGTTCATGAATAAAGAATCTACCTTGGACTATAATAGGGTAGAATAGAGCTAGGTGGGGAAGACTAAACTGAATGCTGGGAGAAAGAAGGCAGAGTCAGAGAGAACCCATGTAGCCCCACCAGAGACAGACACCAGATGGAACCTTGCTGGTAAGCCACAGCCATGTGGCGATACACAGATTAATGGAGATGGGTTAGTTTAGGATGGAGGAGCTAGTCAATAAAAAACTAGAGCCCATAGGCCAAGCAGTGATTTAATGAATACAGTTTTTGTGTGCGTATTTTGAGTCTGGTCTGCTGGTAATGATCTAATGGCCTCTGCCTACATATATGAATGTGGTTCTGGATGTCAGAGGTCAGCATCGTGTGTGTGGTAGCGTTCTCACCTTATATGTGGAAACAGGCTCTCTCACTGAACCTGGAAGTCACAGACGTTCCAGGTCCTCACTTGGGCTGCAGGTGTGAGCCACAATGCCCAGCTCTTTATGCAGATACTGGGGATCCAAACTTGTGTAGCTCCATGCTTCTGTAGCAAGCACTTTACCCACTCAGACAACTCCTCAACACTGAGGAAAATTAAAAAAAAAATTTTTTTTTGAGACAGGGTCTCACTATGTCACCTTAACTGACCTGGAACTCACTATGTGTACAAGACTGGCCCCGAACTCTTAGAGATCCACCTGCCTCTGTCTCCTGAGTGTTGTGATCAAAGGCATGTGCCACCATGCTTGGCATAGTGAGGAAGACTTTGATCTTGGTCCCCAAGCTCTGAGTCTTGCCATGTTCTACATTCTAATACTGTCATTAATGTGTTACCAAATGGAGAAATTCAGCTTAGTTCTGAATTTCCAGTTAAAGGAACTCTGCCTCCGGGGAAATAACTGAAATCAAACAGATGATGGTAATAAAGAACATTTTTTTTTAAAGCACCGCTTGAACAAATGAGGTTCTTGAAAGCTAATGGAAGCGTGCTGAATGCGTTCCACTCTTCTGGAGATAAGACATGTAAGAGGCTTCAAATGTTATTAGTGCTGAGGGCTGGGACTGCACAAGAGGTAAGAGTGGATGGTGTGGCTGAGAGACATGGATACCCGAGTGCATTTATGTCTATGTCCCTTATATCATAAAGCCATTAGACTTTAAAGTCTTTTAGGAGCAATGAGAAACCACCAGCCTGGTGGCTTTTAAGAGACAAATTTTCTCTCTGTAGAGTCATGCTCTTTCTCAGTCTCTAGCTCCTTTATCTTTTGTAACTTACTACCCACACTACACACACACACACACACACACACACAAAACAGGGATTTTATTTGAGTGGCTTACAAGCTTGACCTAAGTAGTCCAACAATAGCTGATTGCCAATGGAAAGTCAAGAATCCAGTAGTTGTTCAGTCCTCAAGACTGGATGTCTCAGCTGGTCTTATGTATAGACCAGAATCTCAAAGAAGTCGACTCTACATCAGTGAAGCGATGGACTTTCCAGTGAGAGTCAGAGCAAGCAGGCAGAGAGCAGGCTTCCTTCTCCCATGTCCTTTATAGATGCTGCCACCAGAAGGTGTGGCCCAGATTAAAGGTAGTCCTCCCCACCTCAAAAGATCTGGATTTAGGGTGGGTCTTCCCACTTTAAATGATTCAATCAAGAAAAATCCCACACAGGTGTACCCAGCAGCTTGGGTTTTAGCTTCTTCCAGACACAGTCAAGTTGACAGCCAAGAGCAGCCATGGCAGTCACGTACTGCACAATTATCAAGATGCAGCTGGGACGCCGTTCTGTTTCCTGGCAGCCTTCCCATCTCATCTCCATCCTTCGTCCCTCCCACAGAATCCATCATCACCTTTAGTAACACTTTTCTGGAACTCTGGACTTAATATTTCCCGTCATCATCTCCAGCATCCATGGAGTTGGGTCTTTCATCTGTGTTGAAATAAGAGCGGCGGGGCTGTGTCCCCAACACCCTGGCTGCCTGCTCGGCTAGCTTATGCCCGAAATAACAACACACAAACTGTATTCATTTAAATGCTGCTTGGCCCATTTCTATCTAGCCTCTTCTAGGCTAATTCTCGCACCTGGACTAGCCCATTTCTAATAGTGTGTGTAAGCACCCCAAGGTGCGCTTACCGGGAAGATTCTAGCCTACGTCCATCTTGGATTGGAGCTTCATGGCTCACGTCTGTCCGGGAGACTGGAGCATGGCTTCTCTGCTCTAGAGGGCAGAGCTGTCGAGTCTGAGCTCACTTCCTCTTCCTCCCAGTATGCTATTCTGTTTATTCCTCCCACCTATGTTTTAACCTATGAGGGCCAAGCAGTTCCTTTATTACTTAACCAATGAAATCAACAGATTGATATATGACACTCCCACATCACTTCCCCTTTTTCTGTTTAAACAAAAAAGAAAGGCTTTAACTTTAACATAGCAAAATTACATATAACAAAACAGTTATCAAGTAAAAATTACAATAATCTTTACCATAACTAAGGAAAAGTATAACTATAACTAACTATTCTTAACTCCATCAAAGAGTCCAGAAAGATACAATATTACCTAAGCAAACAAGAAAAAAGCAAGTTTTAAACTCTAGAAATGACATAGACATTTTGCTGCCTGGACAGTCACCCAAAGTTCCTCTGTACCGTTGGGCATCCATCTTCGGCCTACAGGCCCATAGTTTCCAGCAGACATTTCCATGAAGCAGGAAATTTCAAAGGCAGTCACTATCTGCTTGTCCTGCAGAATGTCTCACAGACTCTTTCATGAATCAGGAACCCCGAAAGATCATCTTACCTTTAGGCAAGTTCAGTAGTCCTCTCTCTGTGGGTTCTCTGTGTCCAGTTTATGCAATAGTCCAGGCAAGAGCAGTTTCTTGCCCAAATGGCTATCAAACTCCATAAGGATCCTCTTCGATGCCCATCTCCTTCTTGAAGTAGATTGGTGCTGCCAGGAGCAGAGTGTCTCATTGTCATGAAAAGTCCTAAGTTATTAAAACATTTAAAATGCCATATTCTATAATCCTTGAAAGATATAAAGAATGCCTATCTAAAATATATCTATGTACATCTAGAAAATCTTAACTAACATGCTACAAGCTTGACTATTATTGATTATCCATTAACAACCTATATACATTATATTTTTAAGTGAACTACATAATCACAATACCTTAATCAAGATCAAAAACACATATAAATCATTAAAACCAAAATCCATATCAGTGCAAATTATTCATATCTCTATCATATCCCCCTTTAAATGTAAAGGAACATTTATAAACAATATTTTGGGAACATGGGCGCAGTTTTTTCTCTCCAAACTGCTTCCTGCTGAATGGGGGTGTCGTTAATTAGGTCTTTCATGGTATAACCTGTGTGCTAGATTCATCTCAGTTGGCAGTTGAGTGAAGTAAATTTTTGAGGATGTTCACAGCAACCTTTCAGGAGGGCGTGGTGTATCATACCAAATTGGAATAGAAGAAATGAACAGGGTCTCATCCTCTGTGAAAACAAAAGAAGAAACTCCTTTCCAAAGTATCATATCCTTAGATCCAAATTTCAAAGTCAAGGCATTTTCAAATCTATGTTGGATTAGTTCAGCAGCATTTATAAACAAATATCTTTTAGCAGCTGTTGCTCCTTCCTCAGCATTTAAACAATTCAAAGAGAGCATAATAGCATACAGTATCAAAATTCTCTGTATATTTTCCATCTTTGTGCGTTTTATTTTAACCTCTATTTCATTTATTTTTACTTTTATTTTATATTCTCTGTATCTTTGTCCTGGAATAACTCTGTAGACCAGGCTATCCTTGAACTCTCAGAGATCCGCCTGTCTCTGCCTCCCAGGCATTGGGATTAAAGGTGTACACTACTACACCTTGAACTCACAGAGATCTGTTTGTCTCTGCCTTCTAGGCACTGGGATTAAAGGCGTGTGCTACCACACCTTGAAGTCACAGAGGTCAATCTCCCTCTGCCTCCCAAGTGTTGGGATTAAAGGTGTGTACTACCACACCCAACTACCCTCTTTCTTCCTTTTTTTTACTTTTAAGAACTTTTAACTTTTAGCTTGCATATATTTTCAACACATTGTAAATCATTTAAACATTTTCTTTGTTTCTGAATCTCTCTTTACTGTATATCTCTCTTTTTCTGACCACATGAGTCTTTAATTTACCAAGCAATATCAGTAGGACTAAAGCCGTGGCTTTGATGGCTGGATCCAGCTCATTCCTTAGCTTTCCAGCCTCATGGCTGAGGTATTGGCTGTAGCCGTGTTTACTGCCACAACTCTATGGCGTTTCAAGGTCCCTGCCAGCAAGCTGAGCTTCAGCAGCCTGTGCTTGCAAACCGCACAAACCGCCTGCGTAAAAGAGTCAGAGTTTGCCCTGGCAGGGCAGCCCCAGAAAGCCGGCATTTTTAAACGGCGCAGCTTTTTTCCTGCTATGGCTGAAAACCAACAAGCATGCATTTCAGCGTTTTGTCAACAATGTTTAAGTGTTTCGTGGCAGGACCTCTTAATGAGCTGCAGGGTTTTGCAGCTGAAGCTGAGTCAGGAAGCCTCTCTTACTGAGAGCGCTTGCTTGCTTCTAGCAAGCAGAGCAGACCCGAGAAATCACTGCTACCAAGAAAACATGCTTCACTCCATTCTTTCCCAAGCTTTCTCAGGCTTTCAGTGGATTTAGCTGTCCACACGTTAGGGCGCCATTTGTTGAAATAAGAGCGGCGGGGCTGTGTCCCCAACACCCTGGCTGCCTGCTCGGCTAGCTTATGCCCGAAATAACAACACACAAACTGTATTCATTTAAATGCTGCTTGGCCCATTTCTATCTAGCCTCTTCTAGGCTAATTCTCGCACCTGGACTAGCCCATTTCTAATAGTGTGTGTAAGCACCCCAAGGTGCGCTTACCGGGAAGATTCTAGCCTACGTCCATCTTGGATTGGAGCTTCATGGCTCACGTCTGTCCGGGAGACTGGAGCATGGCTTCTCTGCTCTAGAGGGCAGAGCTGTCGAGTCTGAGCTCACTTCCTCTTCCTCCCAGTATGCTATTCTGTTTATTCCTCCCACCTATGTTTTAACCTATGAGGGCCAAGCAGTTCCTTTATTACTTAACCAATGAAATCAACAGATTGATATATGACACTCCCACATCACATCTGTCTCCTCTACAGCGAAGCCCAGGCCTTGAATCTTAAGGAGTCATGGGACACACTTTACACAACAGTGATGCCTGCATCATTCTCTAAGCACTTCTGATGTAACTATTTACAGTAAGACTCAGGAATTGGTTTACATTTTTTGATCTCCTGGAAGTAGTGGCAATCTGCCGGTCAGAAGTAAGAATGAATCTGTTTTGGAGATTTTCCTAAAGGTTTCACAGATGGCGGATGAATGCCTGCATGTTGGACCTGAATACCTGCTCAGAATCCCCAATTTTTTCCTCTCTAGTTCATTGATCCCCTTCTTTTCTTAACAGCACCTTACTTAGTCTACCACATATCAGAGGGGTTTGGGGGTTGAGCCCAGGCATCGAGCCTTCTATGAAAACACTCTACTGTTAAGATAAAGCACAGTGAGAGAGGCCCTCACTATGTATCACCCAAGTCTGGTCTGGAACTTCATATGTAGTCCAAGTTAGCCACAGACTCGTGATCCTCCTGCCTCAGCCTCCCAAGAGCTGTGATAACAGTGTGTGTTACTATCCCATGCTGTCCAGTTCCCATTTCTCTTCTGTTGGGCAATGAGAAAGAAAAATTCCCAAGGGCAGTTTAGAGATTTTCAAGGTCAAATCCTTAAAGGGGCTTTTAAGAAAGGAGTCACCGGCTCAGGGAGATGGCTCAGTCAGCAGAATAGCTGCTGTGTGATTATGAGGTCTTGAGATTGGATCCTCAGCACTCATGTGAAAAGCTGGGTAGTAGAGAGACTCTCACCTGTAGTCCTAGCACTAGGAGGTAGGGGGAGCCTCTGAGTTCTCTTGTGAGTCATTCTAGTCAATCAATGTGCTCTAGGTTCATCAACAAACTGTCTCAAAAAAAAGGCAGAGAATGATAGAGGAAGACATCTGATATTATTTGACAATGTCAACCTCTGGCCTCCACATGTACCACATTCCACACGTATGCATATTATACAGACACACACAGACACATGCACACATACACACAATTTCCCTCCCCACACAGAGGGGTGGCAATAGAGAAATGAGTCAGAATCTCTCTTTCTCTGGGTCTTTGCAGATAGGGAGAGAAACAGAAGAATAAGAAGAAGTGATGGTTCTTGACTGTAATCCCAAATAGGAAAGACTGAATCAATAGGACCTGCAGCCAGCTAGAGCTATATGAAAAAAAAAAATCAATCAACCAACAAAAAATGAAATAGAAGCTGTTTCTTATATCATTTAAGAAAGTTTAAATGTCTTTCAGTCCACAGAGTTCCAGAGTTCCAGAGAGAAGAATGACTGACTGGGTCTAAATAAAACCTGGGTTTTGGGAGGAAGGATAACTAACTTTTCAACCATAAGAACCACATATTTTACATAATTTATGTGCATGCATGTTTGTCTGTGTGTAGGTGCCCATGGAGGCCAGAAGAGGGAGCTAGATCTTCCTGGAGCTTCAAGTAGGAAGGTGTCAGTGGCTCAGTGTGGATGCTGGGAACAGAACTCAGGTCCTCTTCAAGAGCAGTATTCACGCTTAACTGCTGAACCTTCTCTCCATCCCTGCACACACACTCAATCAGCAAACGCTTTCTTGTGTTATTTTCTGCTCTCTGTCCCTGGGATTTAGCCATGTTTGTAGTTCTTCAAACCTACAGATGTTTTAAATTCAGGGCTTTTTTTTTTCTTTTTATCAGGAAGGGAGCTTGCTTGGAAAATATTAGACTATCCGTATATTCAAAACCAAATGCATCAATTTAATCAATAGAATTTTTTTCTTTTAATTTAAAGATTTATCCTGATGATTTTGTTTCTATTTTGGAGGATGAGGAGTTAAAACACGGGCATGAAGCAATGACTATTATTTATTGTGTCTAAAAGAGACATCACATTGGGTTCTAGTCCCACCTAGACAAGTGGGTTCTCTCTTTGTGTGTGAAACCATTAGAGATTCTGGTATCAACATGGTAAAGAATATATATTTTTTGCTATGTTTAATATTCACTTTACAAAATTACTATAAACTATGAATAAACATGAACAGGGATGTTAGTGTGGTTATCTTCTCAAATCCTCAGGCTGTGTATGTGGAAAGCCAATTATTCTAACAGCCTTAATAAGTTCTAATTCTTCTCATAAAAAAAGGTGCTGAGAAGGAGCAGCTTGGGATGAGTTTTAAATAAATAAATCTGTTTTCTGTGAAGATTTTTCAGGAATAATTTTATGGGGTGAGAATTTTTAAAACTTATGATTTTTTTTTCCTATATGAAGAGACTGGCTCATTTTACAAAGTGTGTTGAAGCAGTTGGGAAGACGGAACCACACACGAGTAAAAATGATGGGTCTCCACAGGAGAGTCATCTAAAGTCTCCTGGGCTGGTCCTGTGACTTAGCTGTGCTGAGCAGTAATGAGCAAGGATTTCTGTGGTGTGCTGGATTACAATCCTTTGGGTAAAGGCAAGGGTCATAGGTCGGGTCTACTTTTAGTCTCCCGAGGAACCTGCACACCAGTTTCCGTAGTGGTTGGGTTAATATGCGGAAGTGTGGAGGAGGTCCTTTTGGTCTGCTTCCTTGCTGGCATTCATTGCTTGTTTTCGTAATGGCTGCCATTCTGACATTCTGATTGGAGAAAGGTGTAATCTCTGTCAACAGAAATGGACAAAGAAGGTGTGCTATATACACACACACGGATGTCTTTTTTAGGCATAAAGAAAGAATGGAATTATGCCATTTGCAGGAAAATGGGTATAACTGGACATAATCATGTTAAGAGAATTAAGTCAAAGCCGGGCGATGGTGGCGCACGCCTTTAATCCTAGCACTTGGGAGGCAGAGGCAGGCGGATCTCTGTGAGTTCGAGACCAGCCTGGTCTACAAGAGCTAGTTCCAAGACAGGCTCCAAAACCACAGAGAAACCCTGTCTCGAAAAACCAAAAAAAAAAAAAAAAAAAGAGAGAGAGAGAGAGAATTAAGTCAATCTCAAAAAGGCAAATAACATGTTTTTTTTTTTCTCATTGGTGGGTCCTAGACTTTTATATAGATGCACAAAATCATACATGGGAATATGATCTAATATGAAATGAAAGTAG
Source organism: Neodon shergylaensis (assembly GCA_025134845.1). NCBI lineage: Eukaryota > Metazoa > Chordata > Mammalia > Rodentia > Cricetidae > Neodon > Neodon shergylaensis. The sequence continues at coordinate 2,155,579 of JABTXL010006999.1, read as the reverse complement.
TAGTGAATTTTTCTAGAGTAACTAAGGGACTAGAGAAGGCTATGAGAAGGGAGGATAGTGTGGTATGTGGGGGAAAATATACTTAAAGTACATTACATACCTGCATGGGAATATCCTTCAGTCACACAGTACCACGTTTAATGACAGAAATTGAGCAGAACAACAACAACAACACACACACACACTTTAAAAAAGCTAGATTTGGAGTACCAAGACAACCCCTAACATATCAGGGACCTGTGACCAAGGCTGACCTAGGTGGACCCATTGATCAGAAAGATTTTCTCTGTTCGGTTTCATGTCAAGGTTCTTTTCATCTCTCAAACCCCAGAGAGGTAATGTGTTACCACTCACAGGTAGGGCCGACTCTGCTTCTCTTTATGGTGTGGGCAGATTGGCTCCCTGAACCAGAAACATTGAAAGAGAGATTGAATTATAAGCAGTTATGCTGGCACGAGCAATGGCTCAGCCTGGACCAGCCCTGACCAGGGACTTGTACTTTTTCTGAATGAGGCTCTTAGATTTGCATCTATCCTGAATTTTTGTGTAGTTTTTTTTTTTTTTTACAAACTTTATCACAGTATACTTTTTCCTTATTAATGAATGTATTTTTGGTCAAACTCCTAGGCTCTCATTTCTATGTAAATTGCCTTTGAGATGACAGTTCCCAAAGCATGTAGAATTTCCTTCTAGAGTTTTCTGACCTTTGACCAGTAGTATGGTAATACACTTTAATAATGGCTTCTGATTGGAAGATTTTGGAGAATAGAGGTAATACTCTACCTCTGATTTGTCATTCTTCTGAAAATGTTTAGATACACAACAGGTGTTGAAGAAATGAAAATAAAAATCTTACCACACTGCTGATGCCATAGGAAAAATACCTCTTTGCAGAGACAGCAATAGACGCGAGACAGAAATGCCATAGGCACAGGGATTGTATTTTACCTGTGGTGTGGCGGAAAATGTAAGGCGTGCTATCGAAGGTGCCGGCTCCTTCATTCCTGTCACACCTCAAAGCCACTTATTTACCCCACACGCTTGGGTAGCAGTGTTCTTGTGTGACAGACACAGGGCGGGACTCATTGTTACCTATTTATATTGAGCGTGTGCCAATCTTGTGTCTGGAAGGGAAAGAGCCCAGGATGTGACAGCTGCCACCCAAGGCCTGGGCCCCTGAGCCCCATACTTGCTTCTGTGATAGCAAGTGTGGGACCTCATAGCTGGAAAGCCAGCTCTGCTCCTCAGTGTGCTTTTAAAATCTGATTTTTAGGAACACGCAAGATTCCTTACAATTCTCTCTTCGCTGTTCTTTCTGATGCTGTTTAGTCATTTTGCCTTCCTGTATGGAAATGTCTTCCTGAATGTCTGTAAGAGGCTTACGTCTCTATGACTGCACTAGATATGCTCGAGACGAATTCCCCTTTCTTTCAGCACCGCAAAATAACTACGTGGCTCTGCTGTTCCGTTAAAATCGCTTGTCATTGGGAGCTCACCAAGGCCAGCTGGACTGTGACGGAAGAAGCATGGGATAAAACCAGACTCTCTGAACATGGCGAACAATGGGGGCTGATGAGAAGTCAAGGACAATGGCCCAGGGTTTTGATCCTACTTCAAGTTCGGGCTTTGTGGGAGCCTAGCCACCTTGGATGTTCACCTTCCTAGACATGGACAGAGGGGGGAGGGCCTTGGACTTTCCACAGGACAGGGAACCCTGACTGCTCTTTGGACTGGAGAGGGAGGAGGAGAGGAGTGGGGGGAGGAGGAGAAGGGGAGGACGAGGGGGAGGGAAATGGGAGGCTGGGAGCAGGCGGAAACTTTTTTTTTCTTTTCTTTTTCTCAATAAAAAAAAAAGGAAAAAAAATCGCTTGTCGTTACCATGCATATAAAAAAATCGGACAATAAGACAGAGATGACAGGCAACGTTAACAAATCTGACCACCTGGAAATGAAGCTTTCGTAATAGTTGATGGATGCCGTTCTAGAATGTTCCTTATATACAAATAAAAAGGATGGTAGATGGACAAGAATAGGGAAAGTGGAATTAAAATGGGAATTTAGCATATTTGTCAAAAACTATTAAACACTTACTTACTTAGACTTACCGGGAAAGAGTGAAATAAAATGAAAAGAGCCGTTGGATTAAAAAAAAAAATAGTTCTGAGCTGTTTTCCTTAAAGCAAATATTCATTGAGTGAGCATGTGAATGCCTCTGTATTGGTTTTTCTGAATTGCTTTTGTTTTTCAAGCTGAGGTTATAATTCGGCCTTGAAAACTCGGGTGGATTTTATATTTGCTCATGGATTATTAATCCTTTTGTAAACATTTGTCGAGACATTGTTTTTCATACACTAGGCCAAGGGTTGGAATGCAGTAAGCGTGTTTTCTCTCCTCTCCGGAGACCTGCTGCAGGTTTCAAGCCTCCTGCTACCTAGTCCCACCTTTGCCTACTGTAGCCTCATCACCCGCGGCTTTGTTCCCTGCCTGGGACCTCTGCAACAGTGGCTCTTGTTCTTCTCTTTAATTCCCTTTCCTGCCTTAAGAATTTTGAATCTGTTGATTCTTCCAATGAATTGTCTTCTTTATTCTTTTGCCCAATTTCTGCGAATTCTTTCTGCTCCAAATACTGTTTCCTGAGGGAGACCTTCCAGAAGCCTCTAGAATAAATGGGATCCTTTGGTTGTATCGCTATTCTTTTTTTGTTTGTAGCGATGTTGACATTGTGATGATTTGAATAAGAAATGTCTCCATGGGCTAAGGCATTTGAAGACTTGATTGTCAGTTGGTGGCATTGTTGGAGGAGGTGGCAAAGCCTTGCTAGAGCAGGTATTTCAACAGGGACGGGCTTTGGGAGTTCATAGGCTTGCCTCTCCTCCAGTTTGCTTCATGTTTGTGGTTGAGGACGAGATCGCTCAGCCCCTCTGCCATGCGTGCCACTTGGGGCCATACCTCCCTTTACCACTGCAGCCTCGCCTACTGGAACCATGGGCCTCAATAAACCCTTCCTGCTCTAAGTTGCCTTGGTCATGGTGTGTTTTTACAGCAGCAGAAAAGGAACCGAGAGACTTGTATGTGCTTACTTATTTCTGTGGTAACTCGGCTTTCTTTCCCTCACACTGCACTAAGGACCTGTGAGAAGAATCTTTAAGCCTTTGCTACAAACCTCCAGTGCCAAGAAAGCCTGGCCATGTAGTAGCAGCTCTATAAACGTTTAGTTTGTTTATGACATGTAACAGGAGCGTGGTAGCTGGGAATTGATGCAGTCTGTCAAATTATTTGTGAGAAGTATTCCAAATAACTTTAGATATATTTAACTAGCTACCAAGAGAATGAAATTAGAGAGAATGGCTTGTAATATATATATATATATATATATATATATATATATATATATGAAGAAATAAATAAAAATCCTGTCAAAACAACAGAAGAGAGAAAAAGAAAAATATCAGCAAAGAAAAAACTGTGGTAACTAGGAAACATAAAATAAGATTGTGGAAATAAATGGGTTATATTAGTGTTCATAAAAAATGCAAATAGATTAAAATTCCCATTTTGAAGGCAGAGACTTTAAAATATGCTAGGTTTTAAAGTGTATATGTAATTTGGCTAAAAAGAAATAAATTGATGCCCACCAGGGGCTCTCTGTGTTCCTCTTTAGGAGGAGACAGCAGGGGCTGCCCAGCGCCATTGAGACAGTGGGAGACAAAGTTCCACACGTAGGCAACAGTCTCTGCCCTGGGCTGGGAGGGGACATCGTGGGCCCACCAGGCACCTCAAAGGTGGAGCTATGGTGAGCAAGTTTAGCATGGGGTATGAAAGAGAGAAAGTCAGAATGGTTTCTGCCCTGTGGAGAGAGGCAGATCTGAAGAGGCGAAGGCAGTGAGGAGAAGGCTGAGATGCGTGACCTGCTTGCCCCCTGAGGCCACCGTGTGATGTCCGGGCCTTGGCAGCTGCCAAGAGCCATATATGTGCCTGTGGTCCTGATCTCTGTGGCTCCTGTTACCACTGAAGGCCAAGAGGATAGGCTGCACCGAGTCCCCCCTCCCCCCCACTAGCCACAACGCTAGTGTGTGAGAACTGGCCCTGCACCAGCACCGGCACTCCGGGGAGCAGCAGGCCCTGCATTTCTCTTGGGCAGTATGGCAGAGCTGACCCAGTGGCTGGTGTCGGCTAGATGGTCCTGGGGGCATGGGAGTGGGAGAACTGGCCTGCTCCCGCTCTTGCCATGCCGTGGCACGAGCCTGGGGGAGAAGCCCCACTCCCTTGCCCGCTCTACCTGTGGCAGGTGGGATAGCTGGCCCTGAGTTCACAAGATTGAGATAGCAGGCTCTGTCTCACCAGCTGCAGCCCTGTTCAGCGTGGAGCACAGCAGAGCTGGCCCTGGTGATATAGATGTAGGTGAGCCAACTCTGAAGGCCTGAGAGCAGAACTGGCCCCACCCCCTGCTGCTTACTGCATAGGGTTAACTGGCCAGGGCTATGATGGTGTTGAGGATGAGGGAGAGCTGGCGGACTGACCAACCCAGCAACCATCCAGGCCCAGAATCAGGGCTATGAGTTGTCTCACCCCAACATCCACCCCATCTATGGTCTGCTGGAGTAGGTGAAGGGGCCAGTCTTACAGTCCCAAAGCTGCAGGATCTCCAGGACGCAGGACAACAGCAGGATATCCAAGACGAGTCCCTGTGAGGACCCAGTATTGATGGTGTAGCAGAAACCAGAGGCTTCAAACTAGACCAATGACTCATTGCAATGAACAGTTGCAAGGAAAACGTATGGGCTAAAGGGTCTACTGTGTGACTCACTGTATCCCACTACAGCTTCCACGATAAGATTTTTCTTTTAAATTCTATTTTGTTTTATCTGGTGGGGGGGGAAACACAAGGGCAAAGTTAGATGTGGAGGAGGGACAGGAAGATGGGTGGAATCAAGATGCATGATATGAAATCTACAAAGAGTCAATAAAAAGTTAACTTTAAAAAGAACTCAGTCAAAATTATAATAGCTGTTGCAATTAAAATAAGTGAAACACATTTTTTCATATCAGCACAGACAAATCTAGAATAAAATGTTGAGTAAAGAATCCCAATTGCTCAATGGAATATAGAGAGAGTACTGTCATTTATCTATACTTAAAAATATACCAAATGGTATAGTAGGCATGTGTTCACACACACCACACACACACACACACACACACACACACGGAAGAGAGAGTAGGGGGGTATCATGCTAGGGACATAATTCTGTGGGGAGAATGCTTGGCATTCATGAAGCCCTGGATCCCATCCCTAGCATTGCATGAGCCAAGAGGTGTGAACATGCCTGCAATTACAGCATTTGAGAGCAAGAAATGGCCATCCTTGGCTGCTGAGTGAGTTTGAAACCACCCTGGGATACCCAACACCAGATATCAAAAACAAAACAAAACAAAACAAAAAACAAAACAAAACAACAACAACAAAAAAAAAAAAAACAACCAAGCAAATGATCAACAAAATGTGAACAGGACATACCCTATTCAAGATAATGGTTGCCATTGGGGAAAAGTCAAAGGAATAAAACCAGGAAGGGCACAAAGAACTCAGAAAGAACAAGCTTGGAGACCATGCATTCAAGGCCACCTGGGATTCACGGTGAGTGTCAGATCAGCTGGTTGTACCAGTTACTTTTTCTATTGCTGTGACAAAACACTGTGACCAAGACTATTTCTAGCACCCAGAGTGTCTTTGGGTTTATGGTTCTAGAGGAACAACACCCTGTCAAGGAGAGGAAGTGGTGATCACAGCGCTGGAGCAGCAAATGGAGATTCACATCATGAACAGCCCAAAGCAGAGAGAGCACCCTAGGAGCAGGCTGCGGGCGTAAGTTCTCAAAGCCCACCTCCGGTGACAACTTCCTTGAGGAAAGCTGCACCTCCAGTGTTACTTGGAAAGTCACCACCAGCAGAAGCCCACTGGGGACATTCTCATTCAAACCGGCACAACTGGGTTACCTACAAGACCTTGTCTCCAAAAGAAGAATCTATAACAAACATGGAAAAGGCAAGATTCATGGATTTCTACAGCCTGGGCACTGGAAAGTTTTCCTCCATTCCATTTCTGTATGTATGAAAAACATAAAGTATGGTAATGTTGCAACACAGCCATTCTTTTGTGTCGCCAGGCCTGGGAATGGCCAAAATGATGGCCCCACAGTGCCTTCCTGTATGGATTTTATTTATGTCCTTACGTGACTTGAGAAGCACCCTCTTTCTGGTTGTGAGGAAGCCAGAATAGACTGGGCTACGCTGCTGCCCAAGACTTCAAGGGAGCAGTTAAATCTGGGGCTGTCACACTGAATTGGTGGCTTCTGTTTGAGCCATCTGTTCCTGCCATGGAGCATCACATCCCATCCTGCCTGCCTGGCAGGGTCTCACTCCCGTCATCATCCTTCAAAGAGCTCTAGATTGGAAATTTTAAATTTTTCAATTGATGCATGGGGGGGGGGGCGATTATTGGTGGAGGAATGGTTCCAGATGACATGTTTCACCCCTGGCCTAATTAATAAGTGAGGGAGGGGCATATGGAATACAATGACACGCTACTGCAGAGTTGTACCCGATTGGGCTCTGTGGGGAGATATTCCTCTGCCACACAACGATCTCTATTTCTTGCCAATATATTATTTTCGGTTTCTCTTAATGCTCCATCCCGAATCAGAGAGAGAAAATAATTGGGTCAGCTCATCTCTGCTTTGCCAAGGCAGGTGATGTGCGACAGCTCACTCTCCATGGTGGTGCCCAGGTTTTTAATAACAAGCCTGTGCACTCTGCAATTATTTTGATGAGGGGAGAAAATGGCAAACAACATCCAGCCTCTACTCCGAGGAGGCTTTCGCCTCAGCTGCTCTACACAAGGGTCCTAGGGGAACTGGACCAGTCTCCACATCTGCATGGAGGATCTTTGACGGATATTCCTTTGCAAGTCATGCGTGGGAAGGGACTGAATGTCTCCAGGGATGAGCAAGGCCTCTAGTCACCTTGTCTTTGAAGTCTTAGCTCTACCCAGATGTGGCCTACACAGAGGAAGAAACATCTCATTAGAGTCCTATTTGGGACAGTCTTGATTAGATGTTCTGGGGTTCTTATAGTACTTGACAGATGATGGTATTTATGGGTAAAGTTTCCCCAGGAACTGGACCAGCCTTACCTAACTATGGGTCACATGACTTTTAACAGCTGTGTTTATTCTTACTGTGCAGGTATCATTTTATATTGTAATGACTTATTGATTCTCCATACATACTCAGCCCTTTGGAAACAGGGATTTATCTCATCCACTGCCCCCCCCCAAGGACCCAAGCTGTAGTTGACTCATAGCTAGTGCTTTTTAAGTATTTTTATTACATTTTATTTATTTGTGTCTGTGTGTAGTGGGCAGGGGTGGTGGAGTCGTGATGGATTGCTGGCCAAGGTGCACATGGAAGTCAGAGGACAACTTTCAGGACTCAGTTCTCTCTTCTACCATGTGGGTCTCAGGGATCAAACTCAGGTCATCAGGCTTGGTGGCAAAAGCCTTTACTCACTCATCCTGTGAGGATTTCTGAAGGCATGAATTAGCCTTGACCTTGGGACCTCCAGGAAGCTATGATGTCTTAATGGGTAGGGACACCGTGGTTAATGAGGTAGCATACTCAAGAAAAGATACAAATTTCACTAATTATTTATTTGATAGCAAGTTGCATATTTCTGAGCTAGTTAAGCACAGTGTTAGGAAGGGAACACAAGGGAAGACAGAGTCCTTGCCTCACAGGAACGAGGTAGACGAGGCAGAAGTGAAATAGCCAGAGTATCAAGACATGATGCTGATTGGGAATGGTACAAGGAACGTGGAACAGACTAGACATGACTAGTTAGCACAAACTAACTGAGCATCTTTTAGTAAGACTGTCCCATTGGAATGTTAAGGAGCATCCAAGCCCCTTTCTCACGTGCTAAAATCTAATTTTTAATATGAGCACAATTAGCCCATCCATGGTATGGAAGATAGAGGAGAACATCCGTTAGAGACCATTCATTTTCCATGTCTCTCAGTGCCATTCAAAGGGCTTTTCTTGTTTGTTTGTGTTGGTTTTTCTTCTCCTGCTGTATTTGTGTATCGTGTGCCTGTGGTTTACTCAACTCGGAAGCAGCTATCCTAGCTCTCATGGAATTGGTACTCAGGCTGTCTTGAGTATCTAGTAGAATGCTTTGAGATAATTTGCCATCCTGTTGCCTTGTAATTTGATCAAATAAAACGTCTTTCTCAAGAATAGGGCATAAAGGAGGTGTCCTGCTGTGTCACATCAAGGGGCACATACCTGTTTGTTCATAGTTAGTAATGACAAATGTCACCACTTAGTTCTGTATAAAATTGGAAACACAAAAACCATTTCCCTCACGATCATTGGGCTGAGGCACTGAGACTGAATCCTGTGGATAATGTATTTTTATCCACTGATTTTCAGCATATAGATAGATACACATGATCCTTGTTCAAATTAGTTATTGTGTCAATGCTTGTGAACCATGATTTTCTAGTTCTATTCTTCCCTCTACATTCATCAGCTGACTTTTAAATAAAGAAGAACCCCTTCATTTGCTTTATTATTCTGGATTACTGGATGAATTTTAATTAGTGTTTAATTATTTTTATGCCCAATTTGTTTAAAATTTGGACAGTGGAACTCTTCAAGAAGAACTCTGTTTTAGTTTGTTCTCTTATTATTCCTTCAACTCTTTCGGCTCCCTGACTTTTCCTGCCTCAGGCCTGGAGTCAGCCCTTTCTCCATGGAATCTTCAATTGGAGAACAGGATCTGGACACTAGATGTTGAGTATGGTCACTGTTACCCAAGATGTCTTGGCTCTAGTTCTTTCTACAGATTGAGCTAGTGAAATGTACGTTTTTAATCTTTGAATTTATCCTGATCCCTCTACTTGAACTAGAACACAGTAATGCTCTCTGTGGATGTTACTATATACGTGTATCTCCCTACTTCTTATTGATTCTTCTGGTTCTCTTCAAATCAGTAAACATGCATTTATCTTTGAGGCCATGTAATGCAGTTTTAGGATTATAACACCAATATTATTGCCAAAAATAAACCACTCAGGTTTGGGGGTGCATGGTTCCTTTTGTTCTTGGAATGTATCACATTGTTTGGTATCAGACGAATTTGCTTAAAATTTCCATAATCCTGTATTGCTTTGTATGTGGTGTCATCAATAAGATATACTTCTACATAAGTTGTTTTCTTTTAATTAAATTTTACTTTTTCCAGTGAGTTTAATATTAGTTTTGAAAATGAAAAACAGCTACCTGCTTGAAAAGCCAAAATTTCCCAAGAACTATGTTCAAACAGATTTTGTGCCAATCGTTCTTCCTTGGACCTCTGCCCTACAGTTAACTCTTCTTTAGATTCTGTGTGCTTCTTACACTTGCTTAGAAAACAAAGTGAATGCATGCTCATATGTGTTTTCTTTTTATACAAGGAAAGCATGCTAAATAATTTTTGCTTATTTTTGAGAATATAATTTAATTATATTTTTCTTCCCTTTCCTTCCTTCATAACTTCCTATATATCCCTCTTCTCTCTGCCTCAGCCTCACTCCTCTCTCTCCAAACCCTGCCCCCCTCAAAAAGACCGATAAAAGTCCAGACTCCTTCCCCAAAGCGCAGGACAGTGCCTACCTGGGTTTTTATATCCCTGCCTTTAGACATGCCGTGTGATTTCTCTTCCTTCCCCCCACATCTCACTTCTGAAGGGCTTGAGAGTCACAGGGGGGCACTTTTCTCATTAAACCTGGTCTTTTTGATTCATCTTAATCTGATTATTAATCTGAAAACTACTAAAGAATCCAAAAACACCTTTTAAGGATCAAGAAGTTGCCTTGAAGCTGCTGGGCACAAATTTTAAGTTTAGCTTAGAGATTTTTTTGTTGTCTCTGTGAACTCTAACTTCATATGTATATGTACGCAACCTATTCTTGTAACAGATGGCTGAATCTCAGCCAGTCACAAGTGGCCAACTGTTCTAATCATAGTCAAGTAAAACAGATATGAGTTATAACCAATCAGTATGCCCCTGCTCTTCCCCTTTCCTGTATGCCTGTTCTTTTTTCTCCACAACCTGCTCACACATTAGGGCAGATGTTCTGAGCCCATTTTGGTCCACACTGTTGGTTCTTTACTAAAATTAGAAAAAGAGCCAGTTTAGCTACCTTCCCCTTCCGCATCTAACCTGCACAGCCCTGTGTTGACTATCCTATGCAGAGAACATCTAATTCTTGTAGCAGGGGCTTCTCAGGCTAACGGCAGGAGTGGTGTCTCCAGAACATTACCCCTTTGAACTCGGAGTCAGTTTGAGGTGGAGGTCATCAGGCAGATAGGTACATCTCCAGCTTATCACTCTGAGGGTAGTTGGGAGAGGTGGTTCATATGTTTCTTCCTATGCCAGCTCCCTGAGCTAGTCCCCAAACTAGTTAACAATGCTGTTCATGCCATCCTGGAAATCTGTGGCTATGTACCTTGTAGGCATTGCTCTGTTGCCAAGCCTCAAACTTCGTTCACTGGAGACCAATGACACCACCTTTGTGTGAAGACAGGCATGGGAGGAAAGCAAACGGAGCCAGTTCAAGACATTTTAATATTTCTAATTAATTAATTAGCATGTATGCGCACTCACACAAGCCCGCATGTGTGTGCATTACTGCACACATGTGGCAAGTGGAGGTTAGAAGACAATTTGCAGTAGTTGTTTCTCTTCAGCATGCTGGGTCCAGGGTCAAGCTTGTCAGTAAGAATCTTTGTCCATGGAGCCATCTATCCAGTTCAGGCTGAAGTCTTTATTCTGACCTCACATGAGAGAAGGACTCCCTCTTTCTATGGCGAGGGAAATGAACAAGTTAAGCAAGGCTATGAGTGTTGTTTTAATTGATGTTCTTCTATATGGAAACATAAGAGGCAGGGGGTCCTGTTCCTTTCCCAACTCTTTATCTATTAGCATTAGATAGCCTTTAGTGGATTTGTTAGGATAAGTGAGGGGTAGTAGCATCAGGAGAATAGATATAAATTATGATGTTTAATCTTCCTTGTCAACTTAATGAGATCTAGAATCATCTGAGAGATGGACCTCTGGGGGATTGTCTTGATTAGGTTAGCTCAGGTGGGAAGACCTGCCCTCTGTGGGTGGTGCCATTCCCTGAAATGGAATCTTAGACTATTAAAAGGAGAATGTGCGTTGAACACAGTATTCATTATTTTCTGTTTCTTGACTGTGGAGGTAATACACCAGGCTCCTGCGGCTGAGACTTCCCTTCAGTGAGGGACTGGAACCTCCACTTGGGAGCCAGAAATAACCCCCTTCTCTTTTAAGTTGCTATTGGGAGGGCACGTCATCACAACAACAGAAAAAAGATAACTAAGACACAGATGAAAACAGAAAACAAATGAAATGCAGAAGTCTTGGTGAGTGCTGGTCATATATCAGTGGAATGCACCAATAAAACAAAATGACATTCTCTTTGCTTAGGGTTAATTTAAAACAAAACACAGTAGTTCATTTCTGCTCTGAGTGAACACATAGGGAGGGCATGAGTATCCCTGCTCCCACCCATGGATGCCACTGTGGCAGACTCGTGTGCTCCGGTGTCATGCATGTGGCAGTTTGACCTCAGGACCTCACTGCGCTACCCAGTTGGTTCTGCTCATGCCCCTGGACAGGTGGCTTGAGTAGAGGTGGCGGACGGGCACGTGCCATCCCACTCACCGGCAGAGGGCTGCTGAGGCTTCCACAAAAGGTGGGAGTACTTTTTTTTCGGTTTGGAAAATTCAGAGGCTATTTGGAAGTAGCTATGCTATAAATATTTGGTTTAAAAAGAGCAGTGCTTAGAGATGTCAAAATGATAAATGGGTGAATATCACATTCCCAGGAAGAAAACAGTTCTTTGTTTTCTCCTAGATTAGAATATTAAAATTTAAACATGTTCAATAAGCTTTGTTGCAAATATGAAAAATTCATTCACAGAACCTGTTGAGGGGAAGGATTTTGGATTTTATTGAAATTTTTTTATTTTGAAAAAAATATATATATATTATATATATATATATATATATATATATATATTAAACTTAACCTGGCAAAGCTGGAGCTCTAGAGAAGAACATGGAGAAAGTGCAACTTGTTCATGCCTAAATGCCTTAGAGACAATCTCTCATCAAGTTTGGTAGACAGCCTTTTGGATTTTTCTCCATCTATTCCTGGGATGGAATGTATTATGCCTTATGTTTAATTATTTCTTTGGCTGACTTTGTTCCATTCCCGTGTCTTGTGAGAGTATGCAGTGTGTACAGTGTCTGTGGTCCTTTATCATATACCTGCTCTCCAGGTTCCCAGAATGTGCCAATCACTTCAACTCACATTGTTGTAGCATGGCTCCTCCCAGAGATAGCTAAATGTCCAAACTGTGTGGTCTAGTGTCTCTCTCTGGCATGTTCAATCTGAAATCAAAAGAAGAATAGGTGTGGAGATGATCTGAGATTTGTTCAAGCTTTAGGTTCAGTGCCTCATACTGAAAAAGAGGAGTCTCAGATATTGTTAACTATAACAGATTATTCCAGATTACCATCCCCAAACTCACCAGCCTACCCTGCTGATATCAAACATATGCTCTTACATCTAGGTGTTTCCAATAGTTTTTTTTCTTTAATTTCTGCAGATACATTAGGGAAAGAAAGGAATGCTGGTTTTACCATGCATTTTAAATTATCCCCACAAAGAAGCAGTTTTCAATATATAGTAAGTAACATCAATAAGATCAGTATGATGGGTTTCATGTTTCAAATGATATAAACCAGAAGATGGTAGAACAATATCACAACAACTGATGGAAAGCCACCAGGCTGAGATTCTAGAACAATCAAAACCATCCTTCAAAAATAGAGCCAAAGTAAAGAATCTGGAGACTGTGGTCTTTTGAAAGTAATTGGCCCCTGTAATCTCAGAGGGAGTGGCACTATTAGGAGGTGTGGCTTTGCTGGAGTGAGTATGACCTTACTGGAGGAAGTGTGTCACTGTGTGGGCGGGCCTTGAGGTTGCCTATGATCAGGATATTTCCCAGTGTGTCAGTCGACTTCCTGTTGCCTTCAAGACATAGGACTGCCAGCCACCTCCCTAGCATCATGTCTGAGTGCATGCTGCCATGCTTCCCACCATGATGGTAATGAACTGGACATCTGAAACTGTAAGTGAGCCACTCCAGTTAAATGTTTTCTTTATTAGATTTGCTTTGGTTATGGTGTCTCTTCACAGTAATAAAAACCCTAAGACAGAGACAATTGGAGACATTCGGAAGGCAGAAGAATTCAGCAACAGCAGAACTGATGTATAAGGAAGGTTGCAGGAAGACCCCCCACATAGGAGGAAGATGCCATCAGGAAGACACGTATCTGCACAGAGGAGCTCCCAAGGTGATAACCATGTGGCTAAGTGTAAGAAACTTATAATGAATAGCTAGTTTCTGTAAAAGATCATTAGCTGCTTAAAGGGGAAAAGACTACATTGTGTAGGTTTATAACCCATAGAATTAAAATATATGACAATGTTAATAAAAATTCCATAAGGAGAGAAGAGGAAATGTATTGTTATATGATTCTTCCACTGCCTATTTAAGGGTCTGATGCCACTTAGACAAAAGCTATGGTAAGTCAAAGATGCATATTATATACCCTAACACAACCCCTAAAATAATGCCCAAACAGTTGTTGCTAAAAACAAAGGAAATCACATAAAGCTGTAAAATACAACTTTGTTCCAAAAGAAAATACAAATTCCAAGATTATGGATCTAAATCAAGAACTATCAATAATCACATTATATGTTATTGGACTAAACGTCAATTTAAGGCAGAGATTGTTACAGGTTAAAAAAGCAAAATTGAACAATATAAGAAATTTGTTTTAATACTGGAGAGATAGCTCAGTGATTAAGAGCATCTGCTTCTTTTCCTGAAGACCCAAGATTGGTCCCAGCACCCATACCACATGGCTTACAACCTCATGTAACTCTCCTCCAGGGGATCTGACATGTTTGGCCTCTGCAAGTAGCTGCACATGCACACACACACATGCACACACACACACATACTCCAGAATCTACTACTACAGAAGCTTCTTAAAATATATACATATATGAAAGAAATCTAAATGGAATCACCAAAAAATAGGGAATGGAGGAGATAGAACTTCCAATGCCAGAAATGGGTTACATTTAATCAAATTGTTGGCCAGAGGAGCCATGGAAATCCCCAAGCTCAGGTGATTGACAAGGTTATTTGCTGCTCCCTCAAAATGATGGATTATCTTATTGCTTAAGATAATACTTAGGTATTTCATTGAACTTGGAGAAGTCAGTCATATCAGTGCCTAACTGGAGCCAACACCCCTAACTGACTAGTGTTCTTGGTACTGGAAGGTACTCTGCATGCTACCAGAGGAGAAAGGTAAACACTACCCCAGTCTACAATGGTAACCTGCCTGCCTTACATGTTGGTGCAATAGTGGCACATAAATTGTGGGTGTAACCAACCACTGCATGATTGAAGCTAAGGCCTACTCCATGAGAAGGAACCAATTCCTAATACTGGGTGGCCAAGAACCTGGGCCTAGGTAGGCCCTGAGCCTATTGGAAAACCAAATAATACTGTTCTGCTAGAGGAATGTAGCAATATAATGATTCCTGACATTCTGAAATACTCATAGATCAGTTCCTCACTTGGCTGTCATCAGTAGACAGAAATGACCACAGAGACCCAGAACTGGACAATGTGGAGAGTGAGTGATTTTGGAACACTCAGTCCTAAATAGATGTCTTCATCAAACCACTCTCCTCAGTTCCCAGGAAACCATGTGGAAGAGGAGGCAGAAAGATTTTAAGAGCCAGAGTGGATGGATGATGCCAAGGAAACCGTGTCTTCCAGACATAACAGGACTTATGCCCATATAAACTCACAGAGACTTTGGTGGCATGTGATGTGGAAAGGTCATTTGTCAATCTGTTGTTTCATTGGTTAATCAATAAAGAAAACTGCTTGGCCTGATAGGACAGAAAATTAGGTAGGCGGAGTAAACAGAACAGAATGCTGGGAAGAAGGGAAGTGAGCCAGATGCCATAGCTCTCCTCTCTGAGGCAGACGGGATGAAGCTCCAGCTCAAGATGGACATAGGCTAGAATCTTCCCAGTAAGCTACTGCCTCATGGTGCTACACATATGATTAGATATGGGTTAATGCAAGAAGTGAGAATTAGCCAAGAAGAGGCTAGATATATTGGGCCAGGCAGTGTTTAAATGAATACAATTTGTGTGTTGTTATTTTGGGTGAATCTAGCCGGTGCAGGAGCCTGGGGGCGGGAAGCGGCCCGCAGCTCCCCACAACAGGCACGCACAGGGCTTGCACAGATCCAAGGCAGATGGAGCAGTGGACACGGGCTCTCTTCTGTAATCAAGAGGCTCTCATGATCAAGAAGCTATTTCCAATTGACATCCACTTGCAAAGGAAACATTAATTCCCTCCATTGGAGTCTCACTGAGTATGCCAATCACACTTAGGGGTAGACCCGATGCCCAGCAGTAGACAGACAATACAAAGTCTCGAGTGGATATGGGAGGATCTAGGAGGAAGTGGGGGAGAAGGAACCATGAGCAGAATATATTGCATGAAAAAACATTTTTAATAAAATGTATTAAAAACAAAAATACCCACACAAACAAAAAGAAAAGAAAAAAATCAAACTAATAATATTATTCATAAGCTACTTTTATTTAGAGAAAAATCTTAAAAAGAGAAACATGATTTAAATGTAAAGATATAAATGTATTCAAATAAAAGAATGGAAAGATATACAATGATATTAGTGGTGTTTTTAAAAAGCAAGAAATAAAATATTTACTGTAGCACAAGGCAGATTTTACGGGAAAGAATATTACCTGGGATAATAATATCCTAATTATATTAGGACTAATTCATTAAAAAATGACAATCCAAAATTAACATGCAATTAATTCATAAAAAATAAAAAAACCCAAACCAAAACAAAATAAAAATAGCATTCCGTGGGTTTTAATCTATTTTGTCTGCCACATCACAATTCCACAAGCTGGGAAACAACAGAAACTTATTTCCCACAGTTCCAAAGATTGAAAGTCAGTGAGGATGGCAGCATGGTGAAGTTTTGGTTAGAGCATCTTCAAGCATCTTCAGTTTCTCACTGTAGCCTCACCCAATACAAAGGACAAGGCAGGCCTCTGGGCTCTCTCCAAAGAGCTCCAGCTGCACTTACTAGGGCTCTTTCCAACTAATACAATCATCTTAGGGACTGGGGCTTCAACATAGGAATTTGATGGAGGGGACACACACATTGGTGGAATTGAATCCATGCATATAAAATTATAGAAAATGCAAGTTAAATTTACATAAAGCAGATCTGTAGTTTTAGGGGTGCAAGGCCAGGTAGGAGGAGAAGGATAGGGTAGAATACAATCAGCAGGAAATGTTTGTACTGTGTTCGGGGTACAGACATCATTTTTACTGCTACTGGCTTTATGGAGTATACAAGTATTAAAACCTACAAAATGTTACCTTTAAGTGTGGGCTATTTACTGTGTCTGTTGCATTTCAATAAGGCATTCAAGAAGGAATCCCAACACCAAAAAAACCCACATGAAGCTCTGGCACAATGTGCTAGCAGGTGCGTCTCCAGCCTGAGGCACGGGAGCAGCATCTGGCCAAAGTAGGCGATGAACGTGGCCCAAAACAAAATTGTTACCTTACGTAAAATGTTATGAGATGTTTTACAAGTTTTGAAAATTCGTTGCCTGGTCCTCCAAGTGGATTTTGCAGCTGACAACGTCCTGTGGCGGTTTCCGCAGGTTGGGCACGTCTATTTTCATACAGGCTCTGGAGCTTACGCTGACACATTGTTTCAAAGTCAGCTCTGGGCTAGTGACCAACACTTCTTTCCTTGGGTCTCTACTTTTCAGTTATAGAGGGTGAGAACAGCAGATTCGCTTTACGATCTGCTTGCAAAATGATTGTGACGATTCCTTTGTGGCACAGCAGTGAGGAGGGCGAGCAGGGCCTTGTGGTAGCTGTTCAGTAATTAGTCTATCTATTACAGGGTCAGGAAGCAGAGGGTGGTTCTTGCCGAATATGCTTGTGGCTCACTGGGAGATGAGTTTGCATGCTCAAAACAAATGTAATTTCCCATGAGGTTGGTCTCTTGCCTTAAGTGATCGCTGTACGTTATGAACTCCACCTGCTCCATTCTGCTCAGAAACGCAACTATAAATGGACCTTAAAGCCTTGACATGGAAAAGATGAGGTTTCTCTTACACCAGGAGCTATTTTTGGAATCTCTTCATGGAGCGCCTCTTCCTAGGATTAGGCAAGCATCATTCTGTCTGTGATCAGTTATACAGCTGGCAATGGAGTCAACTCTTAGAGCGGAGTGGTGAGAGCACACAGATCTCCACCCCTAATCTCAGTTACTCCAAAGAATGTCTCCCTCAGAATTCTACTATCTCATGTACTGTAGCAAAACAAAATAAAAAATGTCTGGGATCTGGGAGTTGGTTGGTCAAAGCAGCATTTGATGCAGAGAGATGCCTATCGGTATAAGCTATCTGATGAAGTCTGGCACACTTTCATGTTACAGACAGGGCAGGGGTTAGGGTAGTACCCTAAACAAAGTATTAAATCTGTAAGATGATAGGAATATGTTATGTAACATTGGCTAATTGTAGTACTCTGATAAATTTTTTTCTCCTTGTACCAAGGAGAAAAATAACCGCTACCGAAGAGAGTCTATGCCAGCTTTTGTAACTATGATGAAACACGCAAGACAGTCTGTTTAGAAAGAAAGGAAGTTTAGGTAGCGCACAATCTTAGAACGTGGAACTCCAAACTGCACAGTGAAAGTTCTTGTGAAAGTCCTCTGGACTGCACCATCACATGGCAGACTTGTCTGTGTCTGTGTGTGGTCTCTCTCTCCTTATGAAACCACCAATTGCCAACATTGGGACTATACTATAATGGTATAGTTAAATCTAATCACCTTCCAGGGGTGTCTCCTGTAAAAACCATTAAGTTATTAAACTTTCCATTCTCTTAATACCATTAGCATATGACTTTTAGGCTTTAATACTTGTGTAAATTCAGGTAGGGCATAGGGACAGACCATAGTGAAGCCATAGTGGAAAGTGAAGTTCACTGTCCTTATGACTAATGGTGATGAGCCAGGTTAGGCTAGTTTCAATTTTTTTCCTATAATTTATAATCAGAATGATTTAAGGAAAGTAAGAAGAATTCTCAAGGGTCCTTCACTGGTACCTTGTCACTCCCCCACAGGTTGTTGGGTCAGTGGCACAGCTGAGGGTCCTTTCAGTCTGCACCAAGATAGCAAGGACTGGACCGTACCGGTTGCACAGAGACTCTGGGGTCTCCCTGTGGAGTGAGAACTGAGCTTGAGGGTTTATGAGTCTATCTATGGCGACAAGCCTGGAGCTTGTCTCTCTCTAGGTGCTAAATCAATACCTCTTGAATGGCTGATTGACCTCTGAAGAATACTATTACTTCAGCTACATTAAAAAAATATATATCATTCATCCATGTATTAGTTTAGGTTTTGTTAAAAATGCTTTTCATGGGGAAATGTCCTAGCACTTAGGAGTTTGTATTCCTCTTGAAGAGCACCCAGTTTCAGTTCCCAGCATCCATTTCAGGAGGCTCATAGCTGTTGGGAACAACAGCTCCAGGGAATCCAGTATCCTCTTCTGAGCTACCTGGCACCCACATTCATATTGATGAACCCCCACATGGATAAATATATGGACACACAAATTAAAAATTACAGCCGGGCGATGCTAGCGCATGCCTTTAATCCCAGCACTCTGGAGGCAGAGGCAGGCAGATCTCTGTGAGTTCAAGGCCAGCCTGGTCTACAAGAGCTAGTTCCAGGATAGGCTCCAAAGCTACAAAGAAACCCTGTCTCGAAAAAATAAACCCAAAATAACATAAATACTAAGAATGCTTTTCATATTTGTATGCATTTATTTCTCAAGAAAATCCCATCTTGGCTTTGGGGACTTTAATCAGCTCCACTTTATAGGTAAGGAAACTGAGTCCAGAGAGTTTAAGCAATTTTCACTAACAACTAATTCTGAAATTTGCATACTCTTGTAATACTGCTATTTTTCTATGCCTCAGCCTGAGATTAGACTGTTGTTAAGTAGAGTACAGGAAGACTCCGAGCAGGAGAGATTTTCTCTTTTGCACTTCTTCCCCACTGATATCGAGAATCTAATGTAAGCCAAAGACAGAAAAGTTGATAGGCCAAGGAAAGTGACCTGTATGTGTGTGCACATGGGCAGGTGTGGGCCTGTGCCCCTGCTAAAGAGAGAGAGAGAGAGAGAGAGAGAGAGAGAGAGAGAGAGAGAGAGAG
>JABTXL010006999.1:2108888-2127111 GCA_025134845.1 Neodon shergylaensis | reverse complement strand
AAGCATTTGAGAAATTCCAGACTGAATCAGTGATCAGAAACAAGGCACCTTTTTTCCCTTTTTCCTTGTTTTTATTCCTCTTCATTTTTTTTTCAATCCAGTGATGCAGCAGCTGCATCTGCCCTACTCTAGGTCCCATTCGGGCAAGCTCCCCCAGGGATCATCTGAAAAGAGGCCCAAGTCCTCAGTCCCGATGACTGAAAGAGTTTCCTACCAATGCCACCAAACTGACCACAATGAAAGTGGTTCCAAACTGCACATGTTCAGTAGGTTTCTGTTCTGAAGGTCAGAAGTCCCATATGAGTTACAGGGGGTATGATGATTTGGTGACCGGGCTGTTACTTTCTGGAGACTTGAGGGGGAAATGAGTCCTTGCCTTCTACTCTAATGGCGGCCTGCATCTCTCCTGCTCTCCTTTGTCCAGCTCCAAGACCAGCAAAGGTAAGTGCGTGCTTCCCCTCTCTCTACCCTTGCTCCCCCATACCCTGACAAAGACTCAGGTGATTAGCTGGAGTCCATAGGCGTGGCTAATTCAGGCCCCGCCTCTTCTCAGGGTCAATTCTTCAGCAGCTCAGCCGCACCTGTCACTGTAATTCCCTTTTGCCAAATAATATAACAGCTGCCCAGGACCAGACTAGGGTGTGGTTCTCTTTATAGGTGATGATTGCAGCTCACCGCAAAGTAGGCCTAATTTGAGTTCCTCCTGCAGCTCTGTCTGCTTGCTTTCCAAAAGTCTGGGCTCTTCTGCCCCTATGTTCTCAGATGTAAAAGAATTCTGGTAGAGTTGGAGCAGAAACAGCTAAAGCCTGGGAGAGCTTGGTTCATTTGAAGAGGACTCTAGGTTCAGAGGGGTGAGGAAGGGTGGATGACAAGGGACTACTGGCCACAAGTGGGAGTCCTGGGCCTGAGGAAGGCAAGGAGGCAGGATCTGTTGTATGCGTGTTTTCCCTGACTTCACAGCTGCAGCGGGTATGGCCTCCCCTCGCACTGGCTACCTGCTGGAGGCAGCCCTGGGCAGTGTGTGTGTGTGACAGGGGGCAGGTGGCAGTGTGGGCTATGACCCTTGACAGTCTATAATGTCAGGAGCACACTGATGAGTAGCATACCCTGACCCTGCCAGCTCCAGTGCCAGCCTGTTTATCTGCCACACTGTGCAAATCATGACCATTTGTAGCACAGATACAGCTCTGTAGCTCCTGCAGGGGCCCACAGTGGCCTCACCGGGGTGAGGGGGAACTAACTTACTTTTAACTTGCATGATCAGGATTTGGGTTGCTCCCCTAGACCACACGCAGGAAACTCCATTCTTGGCTGAAGTTGCTGCCTGGCTTTTCCCTTTGTCTGCGTACACTTCCCGCACTGACAAACAGTCTTTTGGCAGAAACGGAAGCTCCCTCAATCCTGCTGACTCCTGTGGGATTCTCTTCCTCTTGCATGTTGACACCACAGTTTGCAGCGTGGACTCATCCTCTTCTTTACAGTAAGGGTAAACAACTTGTTTTAATTCGATTTTCATTTTCGACAGCAGAATGCCTCTGCACTGGGCACTACCCTTTCTCAGAACATGAATCAACTCATTAAGTGGTTCCTTCCGGTTCCTGGGCCCCCATCAGAGCCTCTCCCGAGGCCCAGAGAGTTAAGTGAGATGTAACGCGCGTTTCCAAAAACCTTGAGTCATTAGTTTAGGATTCTTGTCCAAGGGTCGAGGAAATTATTCAATAAGACTTCAGGCCATTTCCCAGTCTTCCCATTTTGCTTCATATAGTTCAACAGCTAACTCACTTACAGTTAGTGGGCAGAAGTGCTTTGGATTAGAATTTCTCTGTGGCAGTAGGTCATGGAGATTGCCTGACCCATCTTTTCCCTACAGCCAGAATTCCTTCTGATGGTTTCTCTGAGTCAGTGGTCCTTGGACTTTCGTGAGCATGAGGTCCTCACGGTGACCTGTTCAAACAGTGTCACAGGCTCTCAATTCTGACGCAGTGGTCTTGGGGGGAGGTTGAGGATTGGCTGGCTCTGAAAACCTGGAGTTGGTCCAGCGCTGCTGCTGCTGCTACTGGGCGCAGATGTTCAAGGGGCTGTGTGAGGAGAAGGCCTGACAGGCTGTGGGAAGGAGGTCTAGGTGATAGATCAACAGATGCTTCCATTCCTAAGACATTTGGTCAAATGGCTGCTCATGGGAGATCCAAGTGGAGACTTCAAAAGAGAGTAAGTGGAAAGGAAGAGGTGGGGTTGAATTAAAAACAGATATCAACAGAAGAAAGAGGAGCTTCCTGTGAGCCCTGTACTAGCCTGGATTCTACGCTGTTAAACAGAACACCCTCTGGGCCACAGCACTGACTGGTCCTTAAAGGTCCCTTTAAAGAAATAATTACAGCACAGACGGTATTTCCACAGCTGCCCAGAGCTTTCTTGTGATTGAATTCCTTTAAGTTCATCTGCATCGTCTGCTTTTTCTCCCCTCTAGACATTTTTAGCCAGAAGACATAGACACTAAGCCTCGTTTGAAAATGTAACTTCTTCGCAAAATCACCGCCAAGGTAGACTTTATTTTAAATGGCTTCAGTTTTAGAAATATCTTGTCAAAAAAAAAAAAAAGAAAGAAATATCTTAAATAACATTGGGCCAGGGAGATGGCTCGCTGGTTAAAGGCACCTGCTGACAAACTCAATGATCTAAGTTCTAGCCCTAAGACCCACATGGTGGAGAACCAAATCCTACCAAATGTCCTCTGACCTCCCTATACAAGCTACGTGTGCGTGCGTATGCACACGCACACACACAGTTTTAGAAATAAATATCTCAAAATTATTTTATAGTTTATAGGTTTCACTGAGAGAGCTGCCTCTGAGTTTGGTGTCCTACTTGCACCTCCTGCTGCTTGTGACGTTTTGGAAGCTGGCAGCCTTTTGTCACTCTGTTACAGAGGGAGATTTACAATGGAGCAAGCCTCTCCTCAAGCATGACTTTAATCACAATTCTCAGGAATCATGTGATACCCATAGCAAAACATTCAGCATTTGGAGAGGGCCCTCGCTCTATCCTTTTAGGAAGTGTCTTACCATGTAGCCCAGGCTGAGCTCAAACATTTCCATTTCCACCTTTCCCTGGCCTGGGGATTACAGGCACATGGCTACCACACTCCAAGGCAAATGCTGATTTTTAAATCTGTATGAAATGTGATTTATAAGTAGGCCTGTGAGGATGCAAATATTGCCAGAACCTTCTGTTTGCTTTGTATAGCTCACCAAAGGCTTTTCCCACCTCCACCTGAAACTGGAGGTCTGATTCGCTTTTCAAAAAATTGGACAAGTATTTTGGGGACAAATGACATTTAACGATGAGGAAAGGAAAAGGCAGCAACAGGCGAGAGGAGGTGTGCATGGTGTCTCGACCGGGAGCTGGGCGAGTGAAGTGTGCACACTTTGCCTTGGGCTGGTCAGGACGATCACTGCTCCTTTTTATACATGAAGACTCTGGAGGAAAAGGGAAGCCTGGAGTGGGAAGATGCTCGAGGGATTTTTGAATAATTTGAGGACATGATTAAAAATAAACATAAAAAACAAAGATGAAAAGAAGACGGGGAATTACAGAACGACCTCAGCTTGATATCATGACACAAAAATGTTTTAGAGGGATAAATTGTTCCTTTGAAGCTGGTTTTAGTAGTCTTCTGTCAATGTTTTTTTAATGGATAGTTTCTTACTGTTTGCTTTGTTTGGCTTTTTTTAATGAGTGAGTCCTTAATTCTAATTCTAAGCATATCTTCAATCCATGAACTTGGGAGGTAGAGTCAGGCCTGTCTCTGTGAGTTTGAAGCCTTCTTGGTCTCCATAGTGAGTTTTAGGTCAGCCAAGGTTATATAGTGAGACTCTGTCACAAAAGAAAGAAGGCAAAAAAAGTGATAATTCTAGATTTGCAAAGTCATCCCTCTGAGGTTTTACACAGTCATCAGGAGAGCAGGACAAGAACGAAGACAGATTCCTTAGTGGCAATAAAGGCTTTCTTAATTCCCTGCTGAGTCATTTTGAAGTCATTTTTGTTATTGGAGGGCCCGAAGCTGAAGCAGGATGCCACTTCTGCGCTCCACAGACTGAGTGGCTGTGTTGTCATCCCTATTAGAGCATTAACTGCTCGCTGACCCCTTTTTTCTCAGCTCTCAAAGGATACATTGCAACTGCCCACATGTCCAGGGACTGATTTTGGACTCGCAGCGGGATGACAGGGAGGCTGTTACCCATGTTCCATTCATTTGGGGGCCCAGCAAGGCCACAGGTGCCTCACCTTGAATTGCTAATTCCTATCACGATGCAAAGAAGCAGCCTGGGTGTGAGTTTTGCTTATTAAAGAGAAGAGAAAGTTCCTGGTGCAGGCCCCGGGGAAGTGACAATACAGACACTTTGAAGACAGGGCCAGCAGACAGAGATGCCCTCACACCTCCGTTTATTTTCTGAAATGTATTTCCAGTCTTTTCTGTCTTTTCCCTGCACCAGTGAGTTCCTACTGTGCTTTGAGGCCTCATTTCAAAGAGGCCCATTTGTCTCTGAGATGATGCCCACATAATTAAACACACTATCGTCACCTTTAAAAGGTCACATATATCTCTGGGGTACGGTGGCAGTGACTTTGTTGCTTTATGCTGTTTGTATTGTGATGTTTCTAACTCCTGAGTCTGGTGTGTTGTGTTCTCTCAATTAAATGTCACAGCTTCATTCATATTCAATATGCATAACCTTTGACCTGGAGAGGCCCAATGAGCTCATGGCATAAATACTCATCTCTAAGCTTTTCATACAGGGACATCACAAGAGTCACATCATTTTGAAAAGGGGACGTGTTTAACTGGAAGGGATCAGGGTGGTCCAGACTTGGACTTGGATTCAAACCTTCCTTCCTGAAACGTTTGTTTCAGGCTTTTTCCTCTGTTGTGGAATGGGGCCAGAAATAACCTCTATGACAAGCTAAGTGTGAGCTCTGAATGAGATCGTGTTTAGTGTCATGACCAGGAAATCACAGCTTCCATCTTAATGCACATGTCTTGGAGCCTGAATACTCCCATCTTAAACTATTACCCAACGTATACACCAGTTACCATTTTTGTAATGTATATTTGAACTTGTTTTATTTTTTTTCAGGTCATCAGCAATAGCTCAGTTTCTTAAATGACTGTCAATTATCACGTTTCTTCTCAGTTTTTTCATATCTACAATATTTGGTCTAATCTTCAACTTCTTAATCAAAGCCTTTGTCTGCAAAATGAGTTTATCTCCTTAGTTTAGGGAGAGAGCCACTACCATCACAATCTGGGGCGATTAGCTTCTTGGGTGATAATCCATTATCACTAGGGGTAGGGTTGGGGGTACTTTCTGTGTGGGTCAGCTTTACTTGATTACCACCCTGGGACATAGATTTCAGGACTTACAAGAAGATGGCGGAGCAACAATGGATCCCCATGGCTCCATCTCCGACACTAAAATTGACACGATATAGGAAAAGTTAGCAAGAATCCAAAAGGGAGAATCCCAAATTTGGTGTGAATTTCCACTTGCGGTGCCAAAGACCAAGAAGAGTGGAAATGGAGACCATGGAGTGGTTCTCAGAATGGCTTTCCTTGTTAACCACTACACTGCTGGTGGCCCCAGCAGCGTGGCAGTGGGAGACTGGAGGGTCATTTGGGCTTGCTGCCTGCAGCCTACCTTTAGGTTCAGTGAGAAACCATATTTCAAGAGGTTAAGATAGGGCGTGCCAGAGCCACACATCCAATGTCCTCTTCTGGTTACACACAGTGTGCATGTGTAGCACACAAATATATACCCTGCACATAGGATTTTAAAAAAATATGTATGTCTGGATGACTAAGCTGTCAGCGGGTAGACCTCGGTGGCTTCATCTCTGTCAGCTTAGCGAAGCTAAAAGTAGCTTATAACCTCTCAGAAAAATGAGATGAAATTGTTAAACATCAAGCTGCTGCAGACACTCTGAGTAAAGAAACAGAATTTAAATGAACAAATGAAATGAACTTTCGAGAAGAGTAGTGCTTCAAAGTGGTCTGCTGGAGACTGCCCTGTACGAGGAAAAAGAAAATCTCAGTTCCAATTAATAAGGACCCAGAAGACGATATGAAAGTTTGCCAGCAGGTTTTGGCAAATGGAATTGGCTTCAGCTGTTTGTGGGTTGGGTGGAGGATTTTCTCAGATGTCTTGGAAAGCAAATGAACAAGAGCTGGCTCTCCCTTGAAGGGTGGGATGGTTGGATTGACACAGATGGAGGACCAGTGATGGGGGCAGTCAGAGCTGGGCAGGATACCTGGACTGATGCAGATGGAGGGCAGTGATGGGACAGTGAGAGCGAGGGTTGATGTGCAGCCTAACAATGGCTACGAGACAAGTGCTGAGTGAGAGAGATGGATTCAGCACATCCCTTTCCCGGCTGCCCGTGGCTTCTCCGTCTCAGAGAGCTCTGTATCTCTCCCTCGACTTCCCTGATGGATGAAGTGTCGAAAGGAGGGAAAAGCATTCACTAAACATTCTCCCTCTTCACAGTATCTTCTACAAGAAAACCTCGATGTCTTCCTTTCCACAAGCCTGGGGGAAACATGGTAGAAATATAACTGCTCATATGCAAAACAGCTTGCTCGGGCTGTGTCCCCGCCCCCTGCAGCTGTTGCTCATCTCAAAGGACTTGTTTACCAGGTACCATCTGCTGGCTTCCAAAGCCCCTTAGCTATCTGTATCCAAGGACTCTCGTGGTTTCAAGCCAAGTGGAAATTGGTGTCCCTTCTCTGTGCTGAGGCCAGGATACAGCTGGACTCCAGCAGTTCCGAATGATCAAAGCATTTCAAGACATTCTGATTCACACAAGATCCCACATACAAATTACTTACCATCAGCTTGACTAGAGCTGGGGTGGCGTACGCAGCACAGCTCTGGCAGGCTTACAGAACCCAAATTTGGGATTTGGCATGCACCACCCCACTGGGTTTTACGAAGTGCAGGGATTCGAACCCAGGACTTCATGTGTGGTAGGCAAGTACTACCAACTAATCTATATCCCCAGTCCTTTTGTTTCATGTAGTAACGAACTCAAGTAGCATCTAAGGTGGAGTTCTGCCCCTCTGTTCTCTGAGTGGAGCATGAATGTGGTTGCCTTTCACAGTGAGAGACTGAGGTGAAACAGGGCTAAGAAGAACCCGCCCGGGTCCCAAAAGCTAGCTAGTGGTGGATTTACGTCCAAACCATTTACTTCCAGAATCAGTGTTCTGTAGCTGAGTTGAAGTAACACACTTTACAGAAAGAGACAGAAAAGAAGTTGGTCCGTGTATTAGATGAGTTGACTCCGTCTTTTTCTTTCACCAGCTGGGGAATCACCGAGAGCAGTTAGTGGTGATTAAATGTTGCCTCTTTTCCTTCTGGCTCTGCTGCTGCATCCCAGCCAGCACTGGTGGGTCCCTTGCTGTATGTCGAGAACTGCGTTGTTTCCCACGCGTCCACTCACGTCACCACGCCCCTACGCGCCCACTCACGTCACCATGCTCCACTGCAGTCATTTATCGTTCTCTATGGCGGTTTTACAACGGTGAAGACTGGGACTCAGAGAAAGATGACTGTCTGCCTGAATTTCCTGGATGACGGGAGCGTGGAGTCTCATGGTTGGACACTCACTGCCTCGTGTGGGAATGAGCCTAGGTCCCACACGTAAACTCTGTGGCTCTCCTGTGCTTTCTGGCAGAATATGGTCTTGAAAAATGGGCATGAATGTTAGCAAGAGAGGGACGAACAGTCTCCACAGAGGGCCCTAAAGATGGCCTCCGAAAGCAGCAAGCTTTACTTTCCTGACAAACAGATGCTGGCTCTATAGAGGGTGTAAATCTCCAGTAGAACTGATCCGTGGGTGGGATGCACAGCGGCAGCCACTTAGGTAGACCATCCCGTACATTCTTCGCTGATGAGACCAATAGTAGCATCCTTCTACATTTGCCCGTTCATTCTTTAATTTGGCTCCTTAAATTCTGGCTGCTGCGTTCAGTGGAGTCCTTGGCGCTACCCTTCCCAGAGCAATGCTGCTCTGTCCATCTTTGGTTCTGCAGGCTCTCAGGAGTCCTCTACGTACCCTGTCCCTTGGTCTTTTGGGTGCCTTAGAATCAGACTCTTTGTTGTCAGTCACAATAATCTTTATAATTAAAGCTCTCTGAGTTAGAAACTTAGAGGGATTTTAAAAAGGCAGCTAAAGTGGCTCTTTCCCCTGGCTAAAAAACACTGCCCAGAACGATGGAGAAGAACACTACCTTATGTATATTTAAAGACTCCCCATCAGAATATGACAGTTCTGCACACACAGAGTTCAATAAATTATTTGCAATGAAAATGAATTGGTCTCTTTCACATCAGGCACGGAAATAATTTCATTTACATGATTCTGTCCTTCTTAGCAGGAAATGCTCTCAATAAGTAGACTTACCCTGACTGTGGCCTGTCCGCTGGAGCTCGCAGTCAACCCAAGGTCAAAACAGGCCTCAGAGACACTTGCCTGAAAGTATGAATTATTGGCTGCAGGAAGAATGCTTTATCAAATTAATTTTTGAGGCCAAAAAAATGAAAGTAAAACTGGCCAGGGGTATAATTTAGTTGGTAGAGTACTTGCCTAGCATTCACAAAGTCATGGCCTCAATCCCCGGCATGGTGTAAACCAGGTGGTAGCACCGGCCTGTAACCCCAGCACTTGGGGATTCAGAGGAAGGGGATCAGAAGTTCAAAGTCATCCTCTGTTACATAGTGAGTCTGAGGTCAGCCTGGGCTATGAAACCCTGTTTGTCTCAAAAATGTCAAAATGGGGCCATTGAGATGGTTCAGTGGGTAAATGTACTTGCCACCAAGCCTGGTGACCTGAGTTTGATCCCTGAGACCCACATGGTAGAAGGAGGGACCTGACTGGTGCCAATTATCCTCTGCCCTCCCCACTCCACACACACGCACGTGCCATGGCACATATGCCTCCCACCACAGATACAGCTTTAAAAAATGAAATTTAGAACCAAAAAAATAAACCTAGGTTCTAGGTAATAACAGTAATACACTGTATAGGACACATTCTGGTATTGGGCATGTAACCGGGTACAGTGTGTGGGTAGTCTGTCCAGTGGGACAGCAGCACTGCCCTCCATGGGCACAGGGGCAGAGTTACTTACTATTATGTAGCCATTGCATTGCCCAGACAGGCCATGAGTGATCTCTGGCAAGTGTCACTCCAGAGCTGGAATGTTGAAAAGCTCAGTCCCTCTTTTCTGCTTCCTCTGATCACCTGGAAACAATGAGTTAAGAAGGCCAAGGTGGTGACGTCACATGCTCAAGCAATCTGGATGGCTGAGTCACTATAGAGAGGAGGCCCCCCGGTCCACGGATGACTTGGGATCGGCTAACAATCCTTAGAGGGGATTAATGTAAACCATTGAGAACTTAAGAATGTATACCTTTTAGATCATGGCCTGGTGTTATTCTGAGTACTGGTAGAGTACCCCATTTTCTGACCTGTAACATTATTGACATGTGGGGACAAATAATTCATTGTTGGTAGGGGTCTTTCCTGGGCATTGTGGGATGTTTGGCAGCATGTTTGAATTCTGTCCACTAGATACACATAGCATGCCCCCTCCTTGACTAGTTGTGTCAAGCCAAAAATGGCTCCAGACATTTCCACGTGTCCCTTGGGGGGTCAAAGTCACTTGCAGTTCATGAATGAGCTTCGTAGTCCTTTTATTCCTTCCATCTTCTTCTTTATTTATTCTGGGTAAGACATTAATATCACTTAGACCCCCCTCCATGGCATGCCAGAAACACTAGAGTAAACTAAGATGCATTTGCCCAACGCTGAATGCTTGGACAAATTATAAGCCTGCTGCAGAACTTATACACTGCGAGCAACAGAAACCATCTCTGATTAGCTTAAGCAAGGGGAAAAGGGTTTTTTTTTTTAAAAGCAGTGTGGGAATATCATAGAAAAAGAGGGAGCAGAGCAACCATGGCTCAGAGCAGTAGACTTTGCCATTTGTCCCTTACTTCCTGTAGCCTTTTGCTGTAAGCTTCTGTGCTTGATTAAGTATTTGGGAGGCAAAGTGATCCGTTTCACCAGCCAGACTCTCTAGGCTTGTAGAGGCTGTGATAGCCATGGCAGCAATAGTGCCCGTGATCAATAGCATCGCCAACAGCAGACAGATGCAGAATGGATGGGACTGCCCCTTAGAGAAAGGAGATGGTAGCATCAGAAAAGAATGCATGGAAAGGGAGGTGGGCAAGCAGGAGAAAATACCTGCTCAGGGCATGGTTTCCGGGGCTCTGAGTAGGGGTGCAGATGCGTGCTGTGCTTTCTCTGTACATTTTGAGGACCAAGTGAGACAGATACGAAAGTAGTAAATACTAAAAACGAACCTTGAGATGCCAGAAAGGATGTGCCCTGGGCCTTGTGATGAGCAGGGTTGTTGCCGTATGACGGCAGGAGGCAGGTCTCTGGGATAGGTTAGAAATTTCCTTCCAGTAGTCCTCATTGTCCGCTATGTTCAGCGAGACTGGTTTTATCCCATGCTTTTTCAGGCCCAGGCCAGCTGGCCTTGGTGAGTTCCCGATAGAACATCCCCATTGTCTCAGTGTGTGTGTGCACCCCTCGCGGTCCTGAGTTCCTTGCTCGTGCACTCTCTCCTTCTTCTCCTGATTTGGACCTTGAGATTTCAGTCCGGTGCTCCAATGTGGGCTGACGAGGGAGGGGGACTTGATTGGGGGAGGGGGAGGGAAATTGGAGGCGGGGTGGGGAAGAGACAGAAATCTTTAATAAATAAATAAATTAAAAAAAAAGAAATTTCCTTCCAGTGTGGTTCCCACAAGCGTTAGTTTGAATGAAGCTTTTTTATTTTTATTTTTATTTATTTATTTATTATTAAAGATTTCTGCCTCCTCCTTGCCACCGCCTCCCATTTCCCTCCCCCTCCCCCAATCAAGTCCCCCTCCCTCGTCAGCCCAAAGAGCAATCAGGGTTCCCTGCCCAGTGGGAAGTCCAAGGACCACCCACCTCCATCCAGGTCTAGTAAGGTGAGCATCCAAACTGCCTAGGCTCCCACAAAGCCAGTACGTGTAGTAGGATCAAAAACCCATTGCCATTGTTCTTGAGTTCTCAGTAGTCCTCATTGTCTGCTATGTTCAGCGAGTCCAGTTTTATCCCATGCTTTTGGATGAAGCTTTTTGAGACCTGGGCTTTCTGAGACATCTCCAAGAGCAGCGGAGAACACAAGGAACTGTCATCTGCCTTCGCCTTGTAAGTACCCACAATGTGAGAGTCAAGGGCCAAGCCAAGGAGAGATCAGACCACATAGAGCAGTTCCATTTCCTCTTCAGCTCCGAAGCCCCAGATCAGTGTATTCTTCCCTTCCAGCTATGACACAAAGTACATAAATGTCAGAAGAACAGGAGAGAGACGTACAGGTCCATCCCTTGGGATAAAAACAGCCAAAAGAAAAATACAGAAGCCGACAAAGGAAGCTAATTTAAACTTGACCCCCAACCCTAAAAACTGCTGCAGCTAGATGAACTGTCAAGAACATCAGCTTGGGAGTGAGGAAAGATGACCCAAATGAAAGACGAGAGAGAGACTGTGGTATTCAGCACATTGCCTACTGCTCATCTTACCAGGGCAGAAAGGCTGGACGTCCTCTTGCGGCCTGGTTGGGGTGAAGTGCAGAGCAGAAAATGTTTATCTGAGGTAGATTTGGCTCATGATCTATTATTTCTTGCTGGGGATATAATTAAATAAATGAAAGTTCTCTCATCTTCTTCAATGTAGGCAAAGCATAAATCAAGCAGGCACCACTTTTTCCGATTCTGACGCGCATTTACATTGGTTTGCAGTGACCACTTGGATTCAGTTGTGCTTAGTCACTCATCAGTAATCCCATCAGTCCAATTTCATGTACATAAGTCTCCAGCCCTGGGGAAGACTTTTTTTCATGAATCTGCTTAGCTGCAGAGGCCGATGAGACCATCTCCTGAAACTGCATCGGGGAACTGCAGCAGGCCTCACACGGGCAGCGTTGGATCTATTGCTCATGGAGGCAAAAACAATCTCTAAAAGACATCACAATAAAGATACATTAGGGACTGGGCCTTTGGAAACTGGGGTAGGAAGATTCGGCCTCAGGCCTTCAGTCCCTCATCCTCACACAGAAAGCTCTTTGGGAGAGAAGAAAAACAGCCCAGGGAAAGACGAGAAAGGCAATAGCTTCCAATTCATAGCCCCGCGCTCTTCTTACGCTGCGGGTGCTGGACTTCTGCGGTGACTTACTGCGTGAATGAATATTGAAGACCAACTTTGAGCTACAAACTTTGATGTGAAGGTAGATAGGGTATGTTCCCAAAGAGTTTAAGGTTCAATGGAGCAGACCAACTTTAAGAAAACAAGCTGAAAGCCAGGGAAAGCTGTGCTATGGCTGTGGAGGCAAAGGAACATTCAGATCCGGGAGATTATACTGGAGGAGCAGATTTATTGAGGAATTTGGGGATGACTCCAGACAAAGAGAGGGTTTAGCTAGTCAGGGGAGGATTTGTGGGTGGGATAGAGAGAGGCTGTATGTCTGGGTCTCAGAGGATGTTTAATATCCTCTGAGATGAAGCAGGGAGGGAAGGAGACCTGGCGGAGTCTTGGAGGTCAAGTGCAGAGTTTTTTCTTTATCTAAGCACAAAGAGTTAAGCAAGGAGTGGTACAATGAGGTTTTCAGATTGTGTTATGGGAAGTGCCATGGTGGGCTGGTACAATAGCGAGGGTGGCAGAGGATAAAACTACCGATCATTAGGAAGACAGGGGGACAAGAGAAAACAGCAGCAGCAGCACCAGCAGTCCAGTCCCAGCCTGGGCTGGACAGGTGAACAGGACAGGGTAAAGCTGGAAGTAACCCTACTTTTGGAACAGCAGTAAGTCCTATTACAGATCTCCCATGCACACCTGCCCAGGAGGTATCCAGGGGAGGCACAGGGAGTTGCTTCACCTGGTAGAAAAAGCCTAAGATCAGTGCACTATCAAATTGACAGGGGTTTAGACTTTGTATTCTGTAGGGATATTGGTATGTGGTTTTCCTAGAATTGCTTATTAAAAGATGGTGTTTCCCCTGATGTATGTATGTTCTTGGCATCTTTGTCTGTAACTATGTTAATTTGTCCCTATTATTTGTTATAGCGCATTGGTTTTGTGTCTGTTCTATGCCAATCCCATGTGTTTGAGTGCTAAACTCTGTAGTTAGGGCTTTAAGTCACTGTGACATCTCCAGCCTTTTCCCTTTTGCTCAATATTGCTTTCGCTATTTGCTTTTTGGGTCCCTAGGAATTTTAGTATGTATGTTTTTTATATTTCTGTGAATAATGCCACTGATATTTTGATAGGGATTGCATTAAATCTGTTGCACCAATCCTCCTAGATACTTATCCAAAGGGGAATGAAATCAGTATGTCAAAGAGACGTCCACACTGTGCACCATTGCCAAGATACTAGCACATCTCAAATGCCCAGCAGAACTGAATGAATAAAGGGAATGCGCACTGTGTGCACAGCGGAGTACCATCCAGTCATAAAAAGAGCAAACTCTGCCAACATGAATGAATCCAGAAGACCCAGAAAGAGAAATACCCCGCAGTTTTCTCATTTGTGCAGCCTAAAGTTGCTCATGTAGAAGAACCAAAATTAGTGGTAACCAGGCCTGGGCAAAGAGGAAGAGGGAGGAGAAGGTGATGGGGAGAGATTGCCCAGTGGGTTAGGCGGAGGGCTAAGTTAAGTACTGGTGTTGTGCTGAACCATGGGGTGACGGGACTCACACTTTCCCAGGGTTCATCTGAAGTGGCTGAAAGGGTGGGCTTTGATGTCTTCACCACAAAGAAATGCTAAATGCTTGAGGTTGTCAATATGCTAATTGCCCTGATTGGACCGTAGATGGTATGCGCTTGTGTGGAAACATCCTGCACTCTGGCACTCTGTGAATACCTGGAACACCACCTACGTCTGGAAAACGGGAAAGAGCAGGGAAGAAAGGAGCCCAGGTTTGTCCCTCTCTGTTTTAATCTGTATCTCAGAGAAGTCACGGGCTGCCCCCTCCCCTGCCCCACCTCTCTTCTGACCTGCTGTGGATCTGATTCTCTCCTTTCACCATAGACAATGTCAGCGCTGGCTACTGTTAAAGGGTGTTCCAAAGAGGAATCGTCTCATTCCCATGGGCGGTGGGGACTCATGCAGGATGAAGTCCAGGGGCTTCCCAGCTGAGCGTTTAGTAATGCCCAAATGGAGTTTAGAAGAGCCTGTGTTGAACTACCCAGACACGGCAAGAGAAACACTTTGGATGGAGGAAGCAACTTGAGCAAAGACACCCAGAGAGGAGCATGGCTTGTCTCTGAGACAGCCAGGGCTCAGCCGCACAGCCGAGAGGCTGGGGACAGCACCTGAGAATATTGCCCTGTGAAACTCAACCCTAACACTGCCCAGCGCTGTGATCCAGGTAGATTCCCATCTTTCTCAATGGCTCTGTTTCGCTGCTAATAAAGTAAGACTAGGATCACCTACATGATGCACCTACATGATGAAGACCTTATGACTATTAAATCCAGCACATAGTTGATAACAAGGAAAACTTTATGATGACAGCAGCAGAATGCCATGAGGCAAACAGACGATGATGTCATCAAGGCGTCGAGCAGCAGGCTGTAGAACTGGCAAACGCTAGAGACTTTCCGAATAACATCCTGTTTGTAATATTGAATGCCATTCCCTTCTGTGTATTTGAGTGGCTTGAATTCTTTACAACTTACGGGGACTTGTTTTGTGGCTGAGGACATTAGAAACTGCTCTAGGTGCTTTTGAAAAGAATGTATGTTTTGTCATGAGTGGAGAGTCCTAGAAATGTCAATTGAGTCATATGGGTTGATAGTATTTTTAAGATTTTTCTGTTTTGTGGATTGCCTGGTTAGTCAGTTATAGAGGGAAGTATAGTCTATATAGAGACTAAATAAGCCTTCAACAGTTGTGAATGGGTTCACAGTACTTCTTATTCAAGACCTGAGAGGATTAGGATCGTTCCCCTGACAGAGTCTAGAACCACCCAAGAGACACCTCTGGTCACATCTATGAGGGGTTATCCAGATCAGGTGAGCTGAGGTAGGAGGACTCACCCTAAAGGTGGGAGGTACCATTCCATGGGCTAGAGTTTACGACTAGGAAGAGGAGAATGTGGGCCTGAGAGATGGCTCAGTGGATAGCAATGCTTGCATACAGACCTGAGGACTGGAGTCTGACCTCAGATACCACATGGTAGCAGGAGAGAACCAACCCTCAAAAGTTGTCTTTTGACCTTGATACACATGCCCTGTTCAAAATGCATACATATGCAGACCCACAAAAAAATTTTAAGGGAGAAATTGAGCTTAAAACTAACATCTCTCTCTCTGCTTCCCGATTATGGTTGCCATGCAACCAGATCCTCACACTCCTACCTCCAAGGCATCTCTACTATGTTGAACTACATCCTCAGTGAGCCCAAATTAACCCCTCTTTCCTTAAGTTGCTTTTATTAGGCATTTAACCACAACAATGAACACAGTAACTAATAAGAGTTCTATAGGGTTTATGGCTTGTGTTTTCAATCTTTGATTTTTGTGACAATCTTGTTAAGATTAGATTTTTATTTTCTTTTTATTTAAAAATTTAAAAATTAACTTTTAGAATATCAAAAATTGACACAGAGTACTACATGAGTATGGTATTTATATCATTTTTACTCCCTATCCCCTTGCAACTCCTTCTAGGTCTTCCTCCTACTCTCATGATTTCTTTAATTATTGTTATTTATATAGACTTATATACGAATACAATCCATTGAGTCCATTTAGTGTTGCTTGCATGTGTGCTTGTTTAGGGTTCACCATGTGGGATTGAATAACTTCTCGGGGGAGCTTATCCCTGGAGAAGACTGAGCTACAGGCAATTACTGACTGCAGAGAGAGAGAGAGAAAGAGGGAGAGAGAGAGAGAGAGAGAGAGAGAGAGAGAGAGAGAGAGAGAGAGAGAATTGTGTTCACTAGAGATTTAATATCTTTTTGATGCATTAGTTTCTCTATCACTGTGAAATGACTTTTTTGATATATGGCACTGTCCTTTTCTCTAAAATCTATTTGGACATTAATAATGCCAGTTCAGCTTTCTTTGGTTAGTGTTAGCCTAGTATACAGTTGTCCTATTCTTTTATTTTTAACCATTTGATGTCTCAATAATTAAAGAATTTTTGTGTATATATTGTGTAGTTACATTTTACTTTTTTTCTTTTCTTTTTTGGGGGACTGGGAGTTGGGATAGGGTTTCTCTGTGTAGCACTGACTGTCCTGGAATTTGCTCCATAGACCAGGCTGGCACTGAACTCAGAGATTTGTCTGCCTCTGCCTTCCAAGTGCTGTATTAAAGGTATGTGCTATCACTGCTTAGCTATGTTTTACCTTTAAAATCTCCAGCTTGATAGCCTGTACCTTTTCTTTCTTTCTTTTTTTTAAAGATTTATTTATTATGTATACAACATTCTGCCTCGATGTATTCCCGCACGCCAGAGGAGGGCACCAGATTTCAGTACAGATGGTTGGGAGCCACCATGTGGTTGTTGGGAATTGAACTCAGGACCTCTGGAAGAGCAGCCAGTGCTCTTAACCTCTGAGCCATCTCTCCAGCCCCCTAGCCTGTACCTTTTCATCCACGATCTAGGCCATTTATCTTTAATGTGATCATTCCACTGACTGGGTTTGAATGTGTCACTTTGCTGTCTTTGTCTATTTGTGCCAACGGTTTTCTGTTCCTTTATCCCTTCACTTCCTGACCTTTTAAAAAGTTGCCTTAATATTATCACTATTTATCTTCCTTGCTAGTTTAATAGAGTTTTTTTGCTTTCCTAGTGAATATTTTAAAGTTTATGTCATACAGCTTCAGCATCATGCTTGCCTGCCTGCCATTGCTAATCCCACTGCCTGAAAATAAGACCACTACCATAGTTTAAAGACAAATCTAAAACAAGCTTTAATTAAATACTGGCCAGGTGGATGGGGTCTGGTCATCTCTGGTTCCCCAGAAAAATGGTCCCAAGTCACCGTTCACAATTGCTTAAGTATTTCTCATCAGGTCCAATCAGGGGCAAGCATACATCCTAATATACCTCTCAGCCTACATCAAATCAGGGGCAAGCATACATCCTGATGTATTTCCTGTGAACCTCCCGCCCACAGGTGATCAAGCACATCAGGTACCAATGAGTCCAACAAACTTGTTTAGGGAGTGAAAACACATGGCTTGTTATCTCCCATAAGCAATGGCCTCCAGCATTTCAGGAGCTGTCTGCCTTGGGCAAGGGGCTTGCAGATGAGAGACATTTTTGTTCCCTGAATCTCTAAGACACGGAAATTCAAATGTAATTTTGGCACTCACACCATACTGCTAACCATGATGATCATAGACTTAATCCTCTAAAACTGTAAGACCCAAATAAATACTTTCTAAGTTGCTTTAGTCATGGTGTCTTAATATAGCAAAAGAACAGTAACTATGACAATATTTTATCATATTAAATGTTTTAGCACTGTTAACAGGAGTGTTAACAGCTATAAGGCAGATAGAAAGAACTGTGTGGAATTTGAGGCAATAAACTGACATGGGAAAGCTAGGCAACTCCAAGGGCCCCAAAGGATAAATAGGGGTCTGCCAAGGATAATGATAAGAAAGAACATTCTAGAAAACAAGATTAGCAGGTGTAATGGGGGAGGATGGGTAGTGTTTGAGTAGAAGTAAAGACCCCTGAGGAAGAACTTCCTATCAGGAGTATAGAATCTCTAGCCTGGGTGGAGGCCTGACATTCCAGGTGAGTTATGCCGCGTGGCCAAGAGACTGCCCTTAGGAAGCCAGACTCACATTCAGCCATACCAAGGAGACATGAGGAACATCTTTCCTTTAATGAGATGCTGTACTTTTATTTCCCAGAGCCCCTGATCATCCTCCCTCACAGCACAGTTTCTATAAGCCACCGTGAGGTGTGGCTGGGTCTCCCGTCTGTTCAAGGTCTTAGAAAGAGCAACCTTTCCTTTTTCTGATCTTCCTTTTGGATGCTGGCCAGAACCTGAAGTATGCTTTTCCTCTTTCTTTCTTTCTTTCTTTCTTTCTTTCTTTCTTTCTTTCTTTCT
>JABTXL010006999.1:2090148-2108878 GCA_025134845.1 Neodon shergylaensis | reverse complement strand
TCTTTCTTTCTTTCTTTCTTTCTTTCTTTCTTTCTTTCTTTCTTTCTTTCTTTCTTTCTTTCTTTTTAAATATTTATTTATTATGTATACAATATTCTGTCTGTATGCCTGCAAGCCAGAAGAGGGCACCAGACCCCATTACAGATGGTTGTGAGCCACCATGTGGTTGCTGGGAATTGAACTCAGGACCTTTGGAAGAGCAGGAAATGCTCTTAACCACTGAGCCAACTCTCCAGCCCCCTCATTCTTTCTTTAAAGCTCCTTTCCCTGCCATGTGACTGCTTCTTCATCATGCATCTGACTTCCATCTACCTTAGTTAGGACGGATTTCCCCTCTCCTTCCCTCCTCCTCTGGGCAGGTGCCGAGGTTCACAACTACCTGCTCTGGGGAATTTTTCTTTTAAACTCTAATAAAATTTTCTTTACATTAAAAAAATGAATAACTAAAAAGTAAAGTTTACAGTATACATGTTGTTAGTTTGTCGTATATTTTAATTTTACTCATGACCCCAAGTATAGTATTATTTTTGAATAATTCACCAATGGTGTTTAAGATAATTTAAACAATACACACACACACACACACACACTCGCTCACACTTACTCAGGACATTACTCTTTCTGGTTCACTGTACTTGTTTGTGAATTCTTTTTCCTCATTCCTGAAGAACCTCTTGTAATTAATATTTCGTATATAGTGTGGCTTTGCTGGCTATCTGTTCAAGCTTTCATATGACTTAAAATTAATTTTATCTTTGCTTTTGAAAAATATTGGTTGACTTTTTTATTTGATCTGAGGTATCTTATTTTATACTTTAATTATGTTGTTTTACTGTTAATAATTTGCTTGCATTGTTGCCTACAATAAAAATTGCTGTTTTTATCTTTAATATTTTATGTTTCACATTATCTTTTCTCCTCTGACTACATTTGGGTCTATCTTTATTTCTAGTTAGGGTAAGTTCAAGTATGATATACACTGTCCTTTTTCTCCTGCTTTCATGTTGGAGATTTATTGAAGTTTCTGGACAGTCTTTATAGTTTGAAGAATTTTAGTCATTATAGCTTTGAGTGTATTTTCTGCTTTCCTTCTTCCTTCCAAGGTCTCGAACGACACATCCCATAAACCTACCCAGTCACTGATGCTTTGTCAGCTGTTCATGCTCTCTGTTCTTTTTGGAAAGTCCTCGACAAAAATACTTCTTACCAGGGTAGGGGCGTGGGAAATTTAGAAATGTGGTAAAGAATATGAAGGCACATAAAAAAACAACAACAATAGGACAGAAACCATAAAAAGTATTAGGAGGGCATTCCAGTGGTTGAAATCCTGAAGTCACCCATGTTTATTTTTCTACAGCTTTTATACCCAATGTGTACCGGAGTGGGGGGAGAAGGTAACAAAGATTGATTTTATTAACATGATTCAAAGATAAGTCACACAATTACTTTTTCACTCTGAGATACCAAATCATTAGCATTCTGTTATCTAGGGAGCAAAGCTGATCTAGATCACACATCCTGAAGACAGCCCCTCCCCAGGTGATTGTCACAGTTACAAAAGAAGGAGCAGAAGCACATTTGCATATCCAGACCACCTGTCAGGATGGCATGGAGTGATCCTAATAATTTCTTAAGAACCAAGCAATTACATCCTGAGTTGGTACGTGCAACTATGCTTGTCAATCTCCAAACTCTGACCATCAGACAGCATGGAAATGGGCCCGCATTTTTTGGCCTCCACAATTCCTCCCTTTTTATTAATTTTAATAAAGCCTGTGCTTCTTCAACAGGACAGATGATTGGGTCTGCCTTAGGTGAATACTTTCCTGTTTCCTAGACTTACCCATCTTCAGTATCTGTATTTTAATCATACAAGCCCATGTCTAAGGGGCCTGGAAGGAAAAAGGATCAAACCCATCAAAGACTGCCAACCTCTGTAAAGAAAGGATTAAGGGAGAAAAATACTTTGGGGTTCCGTGTCTCTGAGCCACTTTTTTTTCAAGAGAGTTCATCTGCAATTAAATAATGTTTTGTGAATAACCATACTCCTAAGTGCTACAGTCTCCTAATTAAAGGAGAGGAGGACCACCAGGGTTGCGAATGCCTTTTTTAGTTGGTCTAGAGTACTTCTTAACAATTTTTTTGCTGTATCAAAATCTAAATTTCTTATCAAATACATCAAATCCAAGTACTCACAGGAAATGTCAACTTTTCTTAACATCTTATGGCTAACTAAAGCAGTTACAAACATTAACCGGTCAATACCACAATTCTAGAGTAGAAACTAACAATAAACACACAATTTGTCTTATCACAATTCTCTTAAATCCATTCTAATCAAAGGACAAGAAAAGGTTTTTCTGATGGGTGAGAGTCCAGCGGCATTGCTGCTTTTAAGTAACTGTCCAGTCTCCGAGCAGCAGGAAAACTCTTGGGCTGCCCTCCTCATATTTGGAGAGGGGCTCCACACTTCTTGTAACAAGTCCATTTTCCCCCAAGGGGAAAGTTTAGGTCTCAGTTCTCAGGCCCCTATTTCAACAGCAGATTGAATACCACACTGTCAAAATGAGTTCTGTGTCCCAAAGAGTAGAGCAGCCAAATGTTCAGTCTGCATTTCTGGTCCAGCTCCAAGGAAAACAGGACTCACTAGGTCTGGAAGTTTGAGCAGCAAGTCCATCAAGAGTCTGGGAATCCCCAGTTGTCACCACAATCTTCTTTCCCTTGTCAGACTGCAGCAAGTTGTTGTCAGTCAGGAATGTTG
This sequence comes from Neodon shergylaensis, assembly GCA_025134845.1. Lineage (NCBI taxonomy): Eukaryota > Metazoa > Chordata > Mammalia > Rodentia > Cricetidae > Neodon > Neodon shergylaensis. The sequence goes on along the minus strand of JABTXL010006999.1, from coordinate 2,106,117 downwards.
GTTCAGGCACCCCTTTCCTCAGACTGCAGCATGGTGGTGCAAGGAAATCAGGATCATGGGTCCAGGAACCTCGTTCTGCTTCTCCTATGAGTCATCAGAGGCTGTGATGTCATCAGAGCTGGCACCCTCTGCTGTACATGCAGTCATCTCGTCCAGCTTTATTTTCTTCTCATGAAAAAAGTGCAAACATATCCTCAGCCCCAAATTAAAACAGGGTCGAGTCCTTTCCATAGTCTAGTGCAAGGGATTTTTTCACCTTGCCTTAGCAACGGTCGCTTTGGTGTCATCATGCCAAAATCTGTCCGCAGAAGAGAAGGCATTATGTGGCAGTTCTTAATTCTCCTGTTTCTATTCTTTTAAATTGTTTTCAAGGAGCCATGGGCATGCTCTACAATTCCTTTTCACCATTAGCAACATGTGCAGCTCTTCCACTGGAAGAGCCATCTGTAAAATTTAGCATAACATCCTTTTGCTACAACATTAGGAAAAATGAATGTAGCTGTGCAAATTGCAGCAATAATCAGCTGGGAGGAGGTTATTAATCTGGCCTTCAATTTGAGCACACACAATTGCCCAAGAATCGCTATTTTGAAATAACCAATTAATCTGTTGCTCAGTATAAGGAACATTGACCATAGCTGATTCTTTGCCAAAATATGTCCTAGATTCCATCCTGCTCTTCCGTGCTAAGCAAGCTACTGCTTCAAAATAAAGGTTTAATACCTTGACTGGTGAAATGGGAAGGTGCAACTATAGAAGCCGACTGTTTTGCCACAAACCTGCTGTAGGAGTAAGTTTTGTAGGTAAGATACATGCTGGCCAAGGCTGATGATAATATAATGTACTTGCTGTTTCTGTATAGCATCCTCGACCTGGGTGAGTACCTGTCTGGCAGCTTCTGTAAGCTGTCTACTGGAATTTGGATCACTGCTCCCTTTAAGAATTTTACTTAGTGGTTCAAAGTCTCCCACAGGACATTTTAAATAAGATTTCAGCACTGGACATTTTATTAAAAGCTTGTAAGCTATCTTTCTAATCCAAGTTGCAAGTCTGCTTAGCTGACAGGAAAATGGAAAAAAGAAGGCATATTCAAAAAATGATGCTGGCATAACTGGCTATCAACAAATAGATCCCTATCTATCTATGTGCAAAACTCAAGCCCAAATGGATCAAAGACCTCAACATAAAACCAACAACACTGAACCTCATTGAAGAGAAAGTTGGAAGTACGCTTGAACGCATTGGCACAGAGGCCACTTCCTAAATATAACCCCAATAGCACAGACACTCAGAGAAACAATTAATAAATGGGACCTCCTGAGACTGAGAAGCTTCTATAAAGCAAAGGACATGGTCAACAAGACAAAATGGCAGCCTATAGGATGGGAAAAGATCTTCATCAACCCGACATCAGACAGAGGTCTGATCTCCAAAATATACAAAGAACTCAAGAAGTTGGTCATCAAATGTACAAATAATCCAATAAAAGAATGGGGTACAGTCAGAAGCGTGGAAATGGGCCTGCATTTCTCGACCTCCACAGATAGGTTTTTACTGTGGTGGCTTTGTGTTCACTGATCTTTTCTCTTGCAGTTTCTAGTCTTCTCTTCACCCATCTGGTATATTTTCATTCCACATGTTTCAGTATGCCTGTCCTACCAGGGTTCCATTTGGGTATGTCTTAAATGTCTTCACCATTTCTTGGTAACATTTGAACGTATAACCACTGTTTGATAATTCTAACATTTGTTCCAGTCATAAGCCGGTTTCCATGCATTTTTCCACACATATATACATCATATTTGGGTTCCAATAAACTTTCTTGCATGTTTATGACATGATAAGTGGCTTGGAAAGAGTTTCAGCTTAGCTTACTTTTTGATATTTCTAAGTGCGCCATGCTCACTCTAGGCTTTTGTTTCTCTTGTTGCTAAGGTAAAGCCTTCTGCATATTCTACTCAATATGCCTTGAACCTGAGGTTTTACATTCTAACAAAGAGGGACAGATATATCTTCATGCCTATGTGAGCACTGTTCTCTTATTTTCTCTGCTGGCTCTTTCTTCAAGCTCAGAGGGTTTCTGTTTGTGTGGGTCCTCATCAGTGCCCAGCTGGTTGCATGAGGGAGCACTGGGAATGTCTGGACTTAGCTCTCTGTGTGTTTGGGTTCAGGCTTCACCCCAGCCATTGGCATCCATATATGCAAAGAGAACTTGGGTGGAAGTTCCATCCCAAGCCCCCTTCCCAGAGAGAGTTGCCTCAGTCCAGACTCAACCTCCGAGGAAGCCCACCAAACGATGATGCCTCCCCAGAGATGCTCAAGACCACTCCCATAGGGTATTTAAATTGTACCCCAGAGAGCAAACATGTGGTTTTCCTGTCTTCCTTCCCTGGCTCCTCTCTCTGGGGCACTGGAAGGCCACCCAGAAATGTGGATATCCATTAAACTTGGGCTCTTTCTAATTTGGTTTGATTTGGCCTGATTTGGATTATTGCATTGGCAGAGAGGTTTATTGGGGTGCAAAAACTTTTCACTGTAAAGCTCTTTCCTCTGCTACTCTGTGATGGAAACTTTGCTTTCATGTTCCTGGACTCTCAGCTCCATCTCCTCCAGCCATGGAATATAGGTCCATCCCCTTTCCTATGCAGTTGCTGAAGGACACCCCAAGCAGTAAATGGCAGCAAGGTGAAGCTCTGCATGTCTTTGTACTGTCTGTCTGAGTTCAGTGTCCTCTACTGCCTGGCATCCAGTGACTTGAAAACCATTATTTCCTATCCCTTGCCCAATGTTTGATGGACACAGATAGGAGAGTAAATCTTCCTGCTAATAGATGCTGACCAAAGTGGAGTTTCTAACCTGTGAAGTTTAATCTCCATCTATAAGGAGAAGAGAAACATTAAGAAAAGGGAACAATGCCCACTCTCATGTATTGAGAAGCTTAACCCAGGGAATGTGTTTGGAGGGCCTAAGGAAAATCAATGAGGAGACTCCTGCATCACCTCCTGAAGGCAGTGAAGACCTGGAGGAGACACATGTGAGAAACTCTTAAACCTGAGTGTGGAAAGTTTCCTAAAATAAAACAAAAGGGTTGAACTTACCCAGTGGAAACACTATGCTGTGAATCCATGGCATTCGGTGGGTGCCTGGCAAAGTGAAATGAAGGCTAAGTTAATGCAGAGACTGTGTTTCCGCTGGTGTCCCACAAACAATTTCACCCTCCGAACAGGGAACCATAAGGCCCACAGCAGGACCCCAAAGCCCTCTCGGAGCCTGCTGGCCTGTGACGCTGTGGACTCACATAACCCCAGAGACTTCCAAATGGCTGTTCTTGTCTGGACAACATTTGCTCATGGTTCCCAGGAGAAAGCACGATGTTTTATTCATGTGCACTCAGAAACTTCGTGAATAGCTGAGGATATTTTAGGATTTTAGAAGCCAAAGCTCCCCATGTGCTTATCATAAAGCCTTTGAGTTCTTAAGTCACTTTGGAAGGAGAATATTTTTTCTGTCTCAATCCAGCTGAGATCTTTACATTTGGACATTATGTTTCTTCAAGTTACTGGTGCGCTTAATGCTAAAATAATACATTTAGGATAATAAAGTGGAGTAGGGACTGAAAAAGCGCAAGGCAAAGTCCACCGAATCAGGGTGGAGAGAATGTACCATTGCTGCTTTGAAGGAGCTGGGCTTAAACAGAATCTTTGTAAACAAGACACGGGGAAAATGCCTGGTCAGAACAAAAGTCAGAGAATATTAACGAATTTGTATCAGAGAATAGTTACTGGCAAGCTCTCGGGGAACAGCTCCAGTACTAAAAATCTTCTCCGTGTGTTGACAAATGAGGATGGCGGGGCATGATGGAAATTAGCGCTCTGTGGTTATATATTGGCCTCCCACTTGGGGGAAGGGTGATTGGGCCTAAAGTCACCTGTAATTCCTTGGGGTTTCAGAATGACTTACATATCATCTCAAGGAGACGTCTAGGGAAGCAGAAGCAGGAGTGAACTTTGGCATCTCACTGACATCAGTATGACAAGCTGGCTCCATCCTCTCTTGTTTTACTAGAATGATACTGACTCCCCTTCCCGTATGTGATGATACTCTTGTGAGCATCACGTTTGAAAGTCGCCATGGCGATGGTGGTAGTGACAGCTCTTGGCTGCTCAAAGAGCCTTCTGTTCCTTGGGGAGTCTGTCTTACTGGTTATCATTCTGGTGAAGTATCATTCAAAATCTTTTACCCCGTCCCTGTCACATGTGGTGACATATGCTGGGCAGTCAGGGCTTGTTTTCTCATGCAGGATGGAGAAAGGATGCTCAGAATCTTCTCTGGGATGGAGAAGGGGTAGGAGCAGGGAGAATTCTGCCTCCTGATGAAGGTTTTGCTATTCAGTTGATAGGCAAATATGGTTGAAAGGAAGGAGAAGCCACCAAGGCAAAGGGAACAATAGTATTAGAACCTGGTTGTGGTTTTGTTAAATAACCAATAAGGCTTTTTTCATGGTAGACGCGGGATTTTAGGGATTAATGTTTTTTTTTGTTTGTTTTTGTTTTTGCTTTTTTTAGGAGGGAGGACAGAGGTTAAGATAGAGTTTCTGCTGTAGCCTGGGCATGCTACCTCCCAGGAGTGCACCCAGAGTTGCACTAAGGAAACTTTCATAATAGTGAGGGCTATCTATCTGAGGATCTTTAAGAAAAGGGTCAGATGTTATGAATGTAACTTTATTACTGTATCTTGACAATTTCTCTCTCTGAAGACTAGACTTTTTCTATCTGAGGATAATAGGGAAACACATGTTTTCTGATGGTAACTTTCTTTTATTTTATCTTGGATAATCTCTCTACACAGTTACATCTCTTTAGATATCGTTATATATCTCTTAATATACATATCCTGTAGCCACACATCTCTATACACAGTTACATCTCTCTCCACACAGTTACATTCTCCACACAGCCATGTACTTCTTCTTGCACATACATCTCTCCTACACACAGATGTCTCTTCTACACAGCTATATCTTCTGTATCTCTCCATCCACTCAGCTACATCTCCTCACACCCCCCTCTCTACACATTCAGCTGTGTAGTAGTAGGAGCGGCGCTTTACGTTCCTGGCACCCGGCTGCCCGCACGGCTAGCTTATGCCCCGAAATAATTACACGGAAACTGTATTCTTTTAAACACTGCCTGGCCCATTAGTTCCAGCCTCTTATTGGCTAGCTCTTACATATTGATCTAACCCATTTCTAATATTCTGTGTAACACCATGAGCTGGTGGCTTACCAGGGAGGATCTTAACCTGCGTCTGTGTCTGGTGGGAGAATCATGGCGACTGCCTGACTCGGCTTCTTTCTTCCAGCATTCTGTTCTGTCTACTCCACCTACCTAATTTTCTGTCCTATTAAAGGGCTAAGGCAGTTTCTTTATTTAACCAATGAAATCAACACAAAACAGAAGACTCCCACATCACAGCTGTATTGCTTTAACACACACATACATGCACACATGTGCGCGCGCACACACACACACACACCCCTATCTCACATTTCTCTCCTAATTCCCCTACATCTATCTTGCTTCTTCTCACAACCAAAATCTTTATACAAATATGAGTCACATCTTCAGAGTCACACAGGGTTGCTTCTAGAATAAACAATAAGAAATAGATCCAAACTGATCACCCAGTTTCTCTCAGGCTAGGGAGGTCGCACTGACCAAGCAGTGAGTAAAGTAAGCATGTGACTCTGAGAGGTCAGGCTTCCCAGACAGAAAGTGACATTGAAATTCAGGACTTAAACAATAAACAGTTGGTTGCCTGAGCCTTGAGTTTGGAAGTACACGCATAAAGTCCATTGCTGAGAAATTTGTGTCTACTAATGTTAACTCAAGCCTGACCTTGAATCAGCAATAAACACTTGTATATTCATCTCTAGGGGCAACCAGATACTCATTTCCAGAGGAAACAGATAGCTTTAAATTTGTTCTGAAGTCTAAAATTAGCTGTCTTAGTGTCTGAGAATACTATTACTTTCCTATGTCAGTCTGAGTAATGAAAATGTCTAGTATTATTTCTTTTTTTTAACATTTTTTATTGTTTTTTATTGAGCTATATATTTTTCTCTGCTCCCCTCCCCTCCTATTTCTCCCATGGTCCCCATGCTCCCAATTTACTCAGGAGATCTTGTCTTTTTCTACTTCCCATGTAAATTAGATCTATGTATGCCTCTCTTAGGGTCCTCATTGTTGTCTAGGGTCTCTGGGATTGTGAATTGTAGGCTGGTTTTTCTTTGCTGTATGTTTAAAAACCACTTATGAGTGAGTACATATGATATTTGTCTTTCTGGGTCTGGGTTACTGCACTCAATATGATGTTTTCTAGATTCATCCATTTAACTGCAAATCTCAAGATGTTATTATTGTTTTCTGCTGTGTAGTGCTCCATTGTGTAAATGTACCACATTTTCCTTATCCATTCTTTGGTCAAGGGGCATTTCAATTGTTTCCAGTTTCTGGATATGACAAATAATGGTGCTATGAGCTTAGCTGAGCACATGTCCTTGTGGTATAATTGAGCATCCTTTGGATATATACCCAAAAGTGGTATTGCTGGGTCTTGAGGTAGGTTATTTCCTAATTTTCTGAGAAATCACCATACTGATATCCAAAGGGGCTGTACCAGCTTGCACTCTCACGAGCAATGCAGAAGAGTTCCTTTACTCCACATCCTCTCCAGCATAAGTTGTCATCAGTGTTTTTGATCTTGGCCATTTTTACAGGTGTAAGATGGAATCTCAGAGTTGTTTTAATTTGCATTTATCTGATGGCTAAGGATGTTGAACATTTCCTTAAGTGTCTTTCAGCCATTTTAGACTCTTCTGTTGAGAGTTCTCTGTTTAGATCTGTACCCTACTTTTTTATTGGATTATTTTGTTCTTTTGATGACTGGTTTCTTGAGTTCTTTATATATTTTGGAAATCAGACTTCTGTCCAATGTGGGGTTGGTGGCAATCTTTTTCCATTCTGTAGGCTGCTGCTTTGTCTTGTTGACTGCATCTTTTGCTTTATAAAAGCTTCTCAGTTTCAGGAGGTCCTATTTGTTAACTGTTCCTTTCAGTGTCTGTGCTACTGGGGTTATATTTAGGAATTAGTCTCCTGTGCCAATGTGTTCTAGTGTACTTCCCACTTTTTCTTCTGTAAGGTTCAGTGTGGCTGGCTTTATGTTGAAGTTTTTGATCTATTTGGGTTTGAGTTTTGTGTATGGTGATAAATATGGATCTATTTTCATTCTTCTACATGTTGATATCCAGTTATGCCAGGACCATTTGTTGAATATATATTTTTTCCACTTGATATTTTTTGCTTTTTTGTCAAAAATCAGGTATTTGTAGGTGTGTGGTTCTTTAATTTGGTTCCATTGGTCCTCCTGTCTGTTATTATTTCTAGTCATCAGAATTATACAGATTAAGCAGAAATCATCTTCCTGACCATCCACAGTTAAATGTTTGCCCAGTAGATAGAATATTTTCATGGGATAAACACACAAGCAATGTAAATAATACCCATAGCTATTTTTAGTGGCACATGAGAAAAATCAGACAGAGACAAATAGTCATTCACAATCAGTGACCCCACAGTCCTTTCCATGTGAGACATCCCATCAGAGAATCAATTGTCTAGCAGATTAGCCTGTTAAACACTAGTTGTCACCTGCTGTATACTCTCATGGCCTTCACCAGATTTCTCTGTATAACAGCCCTAGCTGTTTTGGAACTAGCTCTTGTAGATCAGGTTGGCCTTAAACTCATAAATATCCACCTGGTCTGCCTCCTGAGTGCTGGGGCTAAAGGTGTGTGCCATCACCACCCAATAGGATTAATGGTTTTGTTTGTTTGTTTGGCTGGTTGGTTTTTAATTATAAACACTTATTTTTTTATTCAAACATATTCTTGGTCATGTGAATTAAACCTATTATTCAATTCTGTTTTAGTCCTCCTGTCAAAATAACAGTGACCCATATCAGAAAAGTATCAGCCGACAGAAACTGTCTACCCACAATTTCACCAAGATAAGATGGGCATGGGTAAAGGCCTTAGCTATTTCTTCCTCCCCGTCTTCTTCCTTGCATTGTTTTGTAATCAGGTATCTCCTTGCATCCTGTGTATAAGGCTTAGTTCTAATAAGAAGAAATTCTCTTATACAATAGAAATATAATGGAAATAGTTCACCCTTCCCATGGCAGGCTAGTCTTCATAAATTTTATTTCTTGGGGAGACGAGAGATCTCCGATTTGGAGTGGTCAGATGGAAATCATCCTGTAAAGGTAGGATTGGCCAAACCTGTAACCGAGCAAAACAGAGTGTAAGTGATTATTTACATCATGGTCTTAGTTTGAAGTCTGTGTGGAGATGTAGAGACCATGGGCCCAGGGTTTTTTGTTGTTATTTTAGTTTTGGTTTGTTTGTTTGTTTGTTTGATACTCAAGGAAACACAATACTCCTTAGGTATCACCGGAAAGGATGTGTACTATGGAAGAAAGTCACAGATTCATTTTCTCTCTGGGGTCACCAGAGACCTTGAGGATGGCTGTGTTTTCCAGGAATCATCATTTCCTGAGATTGACCCCAAGCCCATTGTACAGAAATGATGACTATGAGTGAGAAAGGTGGGTCTTCTTCCCCCTTGTATACACATGCATATACTTGCCTGGAGGCATTTTAGTAGTGTGTAACATGTAGACAAATCAGAAAGTTAGGGAGATGTCATAAAAAATACCAAGTATAAGAGTTGGTCAACCTGTTGTGTAAAGAGCCAGGAAGTAATTTCTTTAATTTCTGTAGGGTTTGTAGCACATACAGACTCCTGTAACTGTTCTCCTTGGCCATTGATCTACAAAAATGACTTTAGACCATATGTCACTCTGTGGTCCAATAAAACTCTATGAACAAAAGCAGATAGCAGCTGGATGTAGCCTATGGGTCCTAATTTTCTAAGCTCTGATCTACTTTTATGTCTTTAGTGCGGAAAATGACCATCAGAACCATCTCTGTGGGCAAGGATGGATTCTTTAAAAAGGGGTTGTCAATTTCCAGTCAGTTCCCACATGTGCCAAGTGTAGAACCAGCTTGGCTTTCCAGGAGACCTACACTCCAGAAAGCCAGCTCTGGCATCACCCTTCCCAGTAACTGAGAACCAGTGTTCCACATACATCTTGTTCCTCCCCATCTAGTTGAACTCCAGAAACTAAAGAGAATGCTGGAAATTCCCAGAAATATCTGTGGCTTCTAATAGAATTAGGAAGCTTGAAAACATTCTTCTGAGCCTTGCTACCGTCTTCATGTTTATGCTATAGATTATCATTCTCACTTCTCTCTACAAGTCATTCTTTATCTTGGATATAACACTATTTCAATGTTTATGTTATAGATTGTCAATCTCACTTCTCTCTACACCTTTAGTTGTTATTTAGCTTGGCTGTAACACTATTTTAATGTCCTCTCATGAATCACATTCTTTTGACTTTGGACCACAATATTTTATTTATTGATTTATTTTTATTTTAGTTTATGTATCAGGGTATTTTGCCTGCACATATGTGTGTGTACCATTTGTATGCCTAGTGCCCACAGAGGCCATGAGAGAGTGTCATATTTCCTGTATAACTAGGGATATAAATGGTTGTAAACCTCCATGTGGGTCCTCTGAAAGAGCAGTCAGTACTCTGAACCACTGAGCCATCTCTCCAGCCCCTTCAACCATAATCTTATTGCTGACTATTCTCCAGCTTCTCTTTGTCCTAGTGGTAGAATGTAAGCTGTGAATAACCATAGGCAATCTATAAGACCTAAAGTTCTCTTCTACCCACAATTTCTGTCTTATGAAAGATAATATTTTATTCACTTGGGCATTTGAAGATAAAATTATGCTGCAGGATTCCTTTAGCTCATTTGACATGTCTTTCAACATGAACTACACAGAACTGAGATGTCATTAAACCCAATTCTGTTATTGATTTGCTTAGGGAACATCTGGTCACAGGAACAGAAGCTAGCCAAGCTAAGATGATCAGGAAATGAAATGGGGTTTGTTGGAGGAAAACTGGACAGAAACCACAGAAGGCCAGCTGGGATCCACAGGGACACAAAGGAGGGGCTGGTATACTGGGTCCAAATTACCTTATGCATCTTCTTGGGGCTCTGTGTTAGGCTGGCTCTTATGCCTGCACTTCCAAAGAGTCTGGATGTAGCTAGCCTACAGTTCACATCTCCAATTTTGAGACCACTCTCCGTGCCTTAATCTAGAACTTCCTGACTAGGCCCTGGGCTGTGTGGGAACCAGGCACGTCCAAATGCTTAAGAATTTATTCAAGCCAGTAAGCATACAGAGCACCCGGAGAACTCCTGTGTCCCTTCTCTGGGCTTGATGTCAGCTTCTCTGTGAGTGGCATTTGGAAAGGTCCTTTACTCTATGCTTCCATGTAATTGGGACTGAGAAGAAATGACTACAGCAAACAGCAAAACAGTAAGGTCCATACACTGGGAGGCAAAATTATGAATAATTATGCTTTATTAGTCATAGTGGGCTGGTTGCTTTCTGCAAAAATGAGTTTAGGGCAATACATCTATTGGTCTTCTGGCTCTCTAAATTTGGGACAAATGGAAACCTTAAGGAAGAGTTGATAAATTATGTCCCTGGCACTAATTCCAGTAAGTGCCTGATTGTCAATAAAGTTTTACCAGAATATAATCATGCTCATTCATTTATATATTGAATGTAGCTACCTAGTCTGTAGAGAACTAAGTGATTAGTTTAAGACAATCGTAGGAGTGTTGCAGGGATGTGTCCTCTCACCACTACTCTTTGATATATTCCTGAAATTAATAATAGCAGCATCCCCGGAGGATGGGGAGATAGGCATGCAGATAGTGGTATGCGAATGAATCGCTTGTGTTTCACCAACGATACAGCACTACTTGCTGAAAGTCCAAATGAGCTGCAGGCCATGATAAATAGAGTGGTGGAAGTCAGTGAAAAACCTTGGTATGAAAGTCAACATCGAGAAGACTGAGATACAATGCACGGGAAGGGGGGGGCACAAGGGTTTTAACATTGTAATAAAGAATCAGAACCTCAAGCAAACAGTCAACTTTGTCTGTTCAGAGAGAGAACTATTTCAGACATCAAGAGGCAGACAGGGATAACAAGGACTGCATTCCAGGCACTAGGAAAGGTCTGGGCAGCAAGAGACATAACGACAACAAAATTACAAAATTATGAGACACTTGCCTTGAGCTGCCTTCTTTACAACTCCGGAACCTGGACAATGAAATGCTCCTCAGAATAGCGGCTGAGTGTGTTTGAGATAGCATGTCTCAGAAGGATTCTAGGCGTCACATGAAGAGATAGGCTGTGTAACAATGACATTAAGAAACACCTCCATCTACAGAAGGAATTAAACTATAGAATATGGCAATGGCGCTTGAGATACTTCGGCCATGTTATGAGAATGAATGACAGCAGATACCCAAAGATAGCACTGCTTGGAAGAGTGCGTGGAATAAGGCAAAGAGGAAGACCCAAAAAACACTGGATAGACAGCATAAAGGAAGACTGTGGAACCCTGGGTATGACAATAACACAAGCATCTAGAACTGCCCAGGATAGGAACAACTGGAGAACCACCATAAACAGGCTGTCCATCATGCTTAAGCATTGCCGGGGCATAAATGATGATGATGATGAGGATGATGTTTTTAACTGTTGTTGTTGGTTTGTTTTTTCTTTGTTTTTACGTGACCAGAGCCATGTTGAGTATCTAGTCAAGCTTGTGTGCCTCACACAGCCTGAAATATTTACTGTCTGGCCATTTCAGAGTATTTGTTGATACTGGAACCAGAGAGGTGAGGGGACAACAATGTTTACCCGCACAGGTCACACAGTCACATCTGAGGGATCGAGGATCAACAGACGTCTACACAGCGGAAGAATATACAATAAAGAAGCCGTTTAGCTCCTCGCCCTCTGACCCTCAGTATCTACACCTACACTTCCTGGAAGAAAGTGAACAGATGAGAGTCCACCCAGCTGTGGGATAGAAAATACTTCAAGATAAACCGTTCAAATGGTCTGGCAGGAAATAGCTTTGCAACTGGGGAGGATACATTACTACCAAGATCTAGGTGTAGGTTGTAACAATGTTTACTGTGGGCTGAACAAGCCTCTTGAGCTAGCTGGAAGCGCAGAGCAGGTCCAAGCTACGTTCTGACAAGAAGTGCGACAGAGAAGGTTCACAACGAGCCATAGCAATAATAAAGCTTAGGTGGCAAAATTTTTGCTTCAGAAAAAGGTTTAGAATTTTTAAAAATTTTGTGTCTATGCATGCTTTGCCTACATGTGTGTCTGTGCCATGTGTTTGCAGTACTGCCAGAGGCCTCAAGAGGTAATTCGAGTCCCAGGAACTAGAGTTGCAGGTGATTGTGGGTCATCTTAATCCCTGAGTCATCTCTCCAGACCCCTGGAAAAGACTTTGGTGCTTTCATGGGCTTTCCAGTTTTAAGAATCAATCCCTTGAGGCTTGTGGGGTGAGGCCAAGTGGATTTCCGTCACGTATAGCCACGGCTTCCTTACTCTGCACTTTTGCTGTTGTCGTTTGTTTTTATTCTGTCTTTGAGACTAGGTGGTCTTGAACTTTAGAGAGCTGCAGTTCTATCCTGGGAGTACCTTCAAGCATGCACCACTGTACCTGTTTCTATGCCGTACTAAGGATCAAACTTCGTATACATTCTGGCAGGCACCTTGCCAGCTAAGCTGCATCCCCAACCTCTTGCATTGCCCTTTGAAGAGGAGTCAAAGGAAGTGGGGTTTTTAGGAGAGAATGGTATCTTATTTACCAGCTCTGATAGCTTGGCTTTCCATTCTCTTCCCCTACCCAAAGGGAAGGCCACCATCTAATTTTAAAGCTTTTATTTCAATCTGACTGGCTTCCTACCATACTAAACAATTTTTTCAAGTGTCTCTATGCAGTAGTCTGTCTCTTAAATGATGTTCTACCATTTATTTTTATCATTCGAGGGATAATATTCTCGATAATATCACTGATAATGAGGTAATCACAAGCTGGTAGCATCGTCCACTGAAGACCCCTTGTAAACATTTGAAACTCATGATCTCACTTATCCTCACATTAGCTCTAGGAAATTCAGCTATGGATTCGGCTTTACTTGTAAAGAAACCAAAGATCAAGGGGATTAAACAAGATAATTAATAATCTCTGTGCATGCCTGCCACTGTGTTGGCCGGACTGTGATGGGCACAGAGACTCGAGTCTGTGACAGTCAGTCACTAATGAGCACACAGCTACAGAAGCCTTCATATTCAGGGTGGGGTGAGGGCTTGGAGGGCAGTGCTCAGGGTGCTGGGAAGACAAGCGAAAGATCACGGTGCACACACGGCTGTCTGGCCCCTAATTCGGTCTGCATGTGTGTCTCTGAGATCTGTATTCTTGTGTGCCTTACCTGTGTGCTTTTACTCCCCCAGAGACACAGCATACCCTGAAATTCAATGGGACTGAGAGCTCAAGGCTAGCCCAGGGAGAGCTCAAGGCTAGCCCAGGGCACATTGTGAGGTGTGTTTGTCAGTTATCTAGGTTAGCCTCAGCCTTCCTCAGGCATAGAAACCCTACAGTCTTTCCCAGAAGCCTCTTCTATTATTGTTTTGTTCTTATTTTTAGCATATCCATCCTCCCTCCCTTCTTTCCTTCTTTGCTCCCCCTCCTTGCCCTCCCTTCCTCCTTCTTTTCTTTCCTTTCCCCCCTTTCTCCTTTCCTCCTTCTCTCCCATCCTGCTTCTCTTCCTCCCTCTCTTTCCTCCTTTTGTTATTTCTTCCCTATGATTTGCATTATTTTGTTCCCACCAGGGAATATCATATAATCAACTCAACTAAACAAACATTTATAAAGATGCTTCAAGCTTAGCTGGGTGGCATGAATATACTTGGTTTAAAACAAATTTAAACAGGATGTATTCCCTGTCCCGACGGAGCTGGTCCCTGGTTGAGCTGAGAACCACATGAATGGCTCCAAAAGTCCACAGCTAGGAGGAGCTGGCACTAATAAAAGAGCATACCTCCTCCAGGTGACTCTCTGGAAGTCCAGCACCGCACAGCTTCTAAAGGACTGGATTTCATTCACTTGCTGTAAAGCTCACATTGACAGCTGACCCACATCTCCCCCCTCAACGAGTCATAACTAGCTCTTGTCTCACAGGAGCTTTGCCCAGAGGTCAGATGAGGTTCTGGAAGTCACAGCCCTGGATGGATTTATTAGCACTATTTCCGTTGCCAGGAATGTCAGGTTAGTGTAGCCGGTGGCAGTGAGCAGAGGTGATAGAGGGGAAGGTCATGGTTGCGGGCGGTTGGCTTGGTCACACGATCAATAGCCCTAGTATCAAAGGCTGCCATTTACCTCGTTGGTGCTACAACAGAGATGTGGGTGGGTATCTCAGAGGAGTAAGCCATTTGCAGCCTCCTGCACGCTCATTCCATCACCAAAATGTGTGTCCCTTGCACTCTCCTTCTGTAAATCTCCATGCTGTTCTGACATCCCATCCCCTCACGTCCTCGCGATATTGTAGCAAATGGATTCAGATGGGGCTGACTTAAAGCGGTAGGTATTCGCGCTCACGCTGTTGTAGAGTTGGGGTCTAAATCTTCTGAGGCCCCAAGGGAGACTTCTTCTTTACCGGTTTCTTCCAGTTCCTGGCCATCATTCCCTCTTCAGCTGCATCACTCCGGTCTCTTTTGCATGTCTGCGTCTCCATATTAGCCTCTCTCATTATGAGGACTCTGTTCATTGGATTTAGGAACCATGTAAAAATCTATTACAGCCTCAGCTTCACTTGGCCACATCTGTAGATATCTCATTTCTAAGGTAAAAATCACACTTTCAGGCATTTTGGGTCAAATTAGATATAGGTTTTGTCAACACAAAATGAGAGCTTTTATCTTAGAGAAAATAAGAGTTTATTTCTGGAGCCATTTTGTGGGAGCATGGTCCAGGAACCCCCCATTCCATGCTCCGACGTGGAAGCAGTATCAAGGAGGTTTATACTTTTATAGAAAATGGCATTGTGAATCAAGGCAGGTTTAAAATATATTGTTGTGTACCACAGAGAGGCAGTTAGAGCAAGATGGACGAAGCTTTTCTGTAGATCTAAGATGCTGTCCGTGATGGTCTTAGCTTTTGGGTTGGTGGAAGCTGGGAGTCTGCTAAGTTAAGAGATCCCAAGAAATTTTTATCTATTAGTCACAGGATGTTAGTTATGACCCAGAGGTGGATAAGGTGTATGTGTGTTTGTGCGTGTGCATGTGTGTGTATGTGTGTGCGTGCATGTGTAGCATGAGGGAGGGAGGCTAAAACTAGACCAAGATAAGACAATCAGCCTGTGCACCTGCAGCATCTCCATCTTGCCGCTGTGCTACAGTCCATTGGTTAGAGTTCTGGTCACAGTTCCTCGGGGACACATTCCTATCCAGTGAAAACCCTTGCTCCCTACGCACATGTAGAATCCTCAGCATTTGCTATCGTCTCAATGTGATCCCTCTGGCCCCGACTATCATGTTTCTCACTCCTGAGTGACTGCCGGCCTCCACAGCCCCCACCCTCACCCCCGTTTCCTTTCCTTTCCTTCCTGTGGTCAGGGAAACAGGTGGATATAAAGGTGCTTTATTCCCAGGACTGATTCCCAGTGCAGGAGCACCATCAGGACTTTTCAATAGCTTTGTGGATCATTCGCCATGACCCTCCTGCAGCTATGACAGATACGCTTCCATCTTCAAATGCCCGGTTTTCCCTCCTGTCTCCATTTTTGGTATTTGCTGTGGCGCTTGCCTAGCAGGCTCTGATGTTTTACAAGGCAGTCCTTTTCTTTCTTTCTTTCTTTCTTTCTTTCTTTCTTTCTTTCTTTCTTTCTTT
>JABTXL010006999.1:2056976-2090138 GCA_025134845.1 Neodon shergylaensis | reverse complement strand
TTTCTTTCTTTCTTTCTTTCTTTCTTTCTTTCTTTCTTTCTTTCTTTTCAGGGCTCATTGCAATAAAAATGTCCCTTCCCCATTCCCGATCTAAAACTTTGAATCTACGTGCAATTCCCCTCCTCTTGTTTGAGAATTTCATACCTACATACAATGTGTTTTAAATTAAGACAATTACCCATCTTTTAGTTTGTTTTTATTTTTTTCTCTAGACAACCCTTTTTAGTCTCAAACTAATGGTGGTGCCCTTGCCTTAGATTCCCAAGTGCTGAAGTTACATCTGTGTATGACCACTTCTTGCTACTCCTTGCTGTCTGTATCATCACAGATCCAGGGGGTCCCTGGATCAGCGTGTTCATTTATCTTTGATAGTTCTACAAGGGTATCTGGCTGGAAGGATGGAGTGAGGGCACGCTCTTTAACTCAGGGAAGGCGGCTTTAAGCAGGTAGATGAAATTTGGTTATCTGATCTAGCCTATAGGAGATTAAAATAAAGTAATTACAAGAAAAGGGGCTGTTAGCAGTGAGCAGATAGTCCTTACTGATAAGAAAACCCGAGAATAGAAAAAAAATATCACCAGAGTGCCAGATGGAAAGCAATAAGGGGAATCAATGTAGAAGTAAAACACTTCACAGCAAGGAAGCAGGTACAATAATTCGCGGAGTCTTGGCACTTGCCTACGTACTGGCCCAAATCTTATCAGCCCATATACACAAACGAAGCTAATTGAGCGGGGAAGACTCAGACCTCTTGCCCTTGTCCTCCCTGGCTTGTGCAATCCTGCCCCATCTATCCCCCATCTGACTTCTATTCCTGGTTTCTGTTGCTGTCTCCCCATGCAAGTGGCACTGAGATCAGTGGGCTCCATGCCAGTGTGGTCTACACCACACAGACCACCCTGTCAAGTCCCCAAAGTCCTTCTTCTAACTCCCAATTCTTTCTCTGCCAGGCAACCATTCTGTTGGTTAGACAGTGGTGAGCGTAGCTCCCTTCTATTCTGACTATACATGTAAACGTGCCACTTTTCAAGAATTCTGATTCTTGCACAGTTAACATGTGATGCATCTGATAGTTGGCACTGCACGCCAGTGCCACACAGACCTGTGACACAGATATCATTTTGTTCTGCTTTGTGAGGGAGCTGGGCTTTTGAGCCAGCCTAAGGCCTTCAGAACTATACTCCATGCTCAGCTTTGTCACCTCGATGCTGAACCACACCATCCCCCGACTACCCTTCTTATCCTTCATCTTTTTGATACAGATCCCATGCATAGCAGCACTTCAATTTTTTTCTGCCCTGTGAAAGACCTTCTTTGTTGTCGCTGCCGTTCTGAGACGTGGATTACAGTTGTACACCACCACACCTGGTCTGCGCAGGGCCAGGACTGAGCCCAGGGCCAGTGCATGCTTGACAAGCAGTCAGCCATCTGAGCCACATCCCATCTTTGAAAGGCCTTCTTCAGTGTCACCTCATGGCATTCCTCACACAGAAGGATCACCAGGGGACTGTTCCATAGACTGAAGCCCAGTTTGGAGTTTGAAGGGGACCTTTGAGCTGCAAGGGGACACTATCTTGACTAGAGTGACTTTACAAGAGGATCCTTGATTTCCACCCCTGTGGAAATCCAGGGAGGGATGCATCTATGTCCTTCCTGCCTTGGTTTAACCTGGCTTAGTGACACCGAAGGTCCAGGCACTGGTAGTCCTCCGGTGTTGTCATAGCTTCCCTCCTGGTGGACACTGTCGTGTTGACTCAGCAGCAGATGAAGCTCCACCCAGAGCAGAATATAGAAACCATCATCTACTTTACATCTCTCCCTAATCTGTTTGGATTAAACGCAAAATATTATCCCCACCCCATCCTCTGTCACACCCACCCCAACCCCTGTCAAATTGGCCAAATTTGGGTCGCATGTGCAGATCATAGCTTCAAGACCATCTGGGACAGCTGGCTTTCTCATTTGGGACAGAGGAGGCAGCCTCACAGCCAGGTGATGGAGGTGGGTCTTATATCTTATCTGTTGCTTTCATTGGTTAACTAATAAAGAAATTGCCTTGGCCCTCATAGGACAGAAAATTAGATAGGCGGAGTAAACAGAACACATTTCTAGGAGAAAGAAGCTGAGTCAATGAGTCGCCATGATTCTCCCATTCCAGGCAGACGTAGGTTAAGATCTTTCCTGATAAGCCAACTCATGGGCTACATAGATTATTAGAAATGGGTTAGATTAAGATATAAGAGATAACCAATAAGAGGCTGGGCCAGGCAATGTTTAAAAGAATACAATTTCCACATAATTATTTCGGGCATAAGCTAGCCATATGGGCGGCGGGATGCCGGGGACGCAGCCTCACAGCTCCTATTACAACAGCCAGGAGGCAGGTAAGATGGGGGAAAGGCCACACTGGAAGTGTTTCTGACTCCTGTTACCTGATGTTACCGTATTAAACCACCGTAGATGCTCAAGAATGTCGAGCCCGAATGGCAGATGTTTTGACTGAGTCTCTTCTTCTTAGCATAAGCAGCTGGCAAACAGCGAACATTTAGAAACCCTTCTAATTTATTAGTAACCCTTAGTAACTTATTACAGCAATTACTAAGTTGTTTCTAAATGAATAACTAAGTACATGAAAAAATGCTGAATATTGATGCAATCTTTATTTTTTTTTCTCTACATGATTTGAGGCTCAAATGATTGCTTTAAAGTCATAAATAGCTTTTAGCAAAGTACCATGAATGTGATGGAAGCTCATTCTGTGGCTCCCACTTCTTCCCTGGAGCAGCCATCATGAACCCCAATTACAGTGGGAGTACCTCCTCTGCCCTTTCCTCTCATTTCTCCCAGGAGATTCATCTGAGAAGAGGAAACATTGACCCCAATAACATTTCATTATAACCAGGAGGAACCATTGTGGCCGGTGAGACTACTTTGTGTTTAACCTTTATGAAACACCCCGGTCAGGATAAGCGGAGCTCGGCATGGGGCTGTACAATCCCCTTCAGTGATTTGAGGCTCAAGGCTTTTCTGACCTTACCCTGGAAAACATTATAAAGGTGTGTTTTCTAAACGTTGTACATAGGGTATGCAGAAGATATCAGATTTCTGTCAGAAAACCCTTGATCGTCTTCAAACAATTGGTGTTCAATATGAGCTGTCTGCCTAGAATTATAAATATTTACAAGGCTGACATTTGATTTTTTTATGAAGTTAGAGATGACATTTTAGCTGCCACTTAAGGTTTTAGAGAGAAATTTGCTGTTGTTTTTGGTGATAAATGTTCTCGTGGAACCCCTTTTGTCGGATTGCCTTGTTGGTAACTTTTAGAGAAGGTCCTTCTGGTGGCTGGCACAAATGTCAATAGCCTCTTTGGAAATTCTCATGCTTTTCAGACCATGATCAGAGGCAATTAACGTTTGAGTAGCTGGGCGAAAGCCATAGTGCTAGCGAGTGGAAGAACAGGGAACTCCAAGTGGTCTTGTTTCTGGATCTTTATTCTATCCACTGCCCTGAGCTGCCCTCAGCCACTTGCTATGGTCACTGCACTATTGACTAGCTACTCGCCTCAATGTCTGGCCAAGTATTTACAAATACCACTGTTTATCTTCTTTGCTTTGTGTTGTGATTAGATGCTCAGGTGCTGAGGAGCTAGGAGAAGGCTGGGCAGGGGAAGTCCATGAGTCACAGCTCCTCTTCCTGTTCAGAGTAGAAGCCTGGCTTAATGGGACACAGCAGTTCTAAAGGGCCATTTTCATGAAGAAGGGAAAGCCAGCCCTTTGCTGCATCTGGTGTCTACTGTTTCCCAGCTTTCCATTTAGCAACTCCAGGTGGTCATATTTACACCAGGGGTGTGGTGAACTCTGTAGATCAAGTCTCTCCCTGCCCACTGGGCAGGATTTACGTCTATCCCTGGGAAAAAAATGCAAATCCTCAAAAGTCAGTTTTGACTATTTCCATTTCAAGCAAACGCCCGCACTGTTAACCCTCTTCCTCCTCATTTGTCCCTTTGCTCCACTCTGCTTCTGAGACCCTGCTCTGAACACACCTGAGTCTAAGCAGACGAGGGGAACCTCTTTTTCCCAGGTGCTAAGCACTGTTAAAATCTATTCAAAATCGCTGTTAGCGTTAATGATGGATTCTTTGCATTTCCTGTAACTAAGCAAAGATGTGGGGGGTGAGGCATTTTGAGACTCCATTTGGCAAGCAGTGAACTCTCTCTTTTTGTTCAGACTGCCTTAAGTAAAAGAACATCAGTCAGACAGCTAACTGGGCCACCCTCGGGCCCACACCAGCCACCTGGAACGCTCCCTCAATGCTTTCAGACTATTATTCAAAGACTGCAGCTGTTGGCTCTGGCTCCTGAAGACACTGCCCAGTCATGTGTGTTTGAAACAGTGTGTACCATAACTTTGTCTGTCATAAACCTGGGTGCACCCTTTGTACCTTAGCGAGAGGCGAGCACTTCCTCAGGAAGAGAGGACTACTGGAGACAGGGCTGTGATTGGCCTTAAACACAAGTCTTAATGATGGGATTAGCACTCTGATGGCCCGGACACCTTTCTTCCGGCTTTGTAAGTAGGCTGTCTGGCTTGGAGGTGCTCACCTGTGCTGCCTCCACCGATCTGCAACATCGAGCCAGACAAAACATCCTGGGAGGATGGGTCCTTGTCACTCGCCCGTGCGGACGGTACTGGAAGAAAGAAAGCAGTGGCAGAAATGACAAAGAATGCCAGAGGCAGCTGCTAGGGCCGGAACAAGGGTGAAGGTGGTGACTCTGTCTTGACAAGCTCAACAAGCCCCGGCCTTCAGGGGGAGGCTTGACAACCAATGATTGTGCAGGTTCCATGGGCAACACAAGCACAACCCAGAGACCTCGTATTCCCCATCCTCCAGTCCGCAATTCTTAGCTGCTAAGCAGCCTCACTTGTGTTCCCAGCTGCTAAGTCGCAGCTTCTAAGTTCAGAGCAGCCTCAGCTCCTGCCTGACAGCCTACGAGGTACTGTACTGCTGACATTTAAGGAGGTCCATGGGGCTTACACTGGCCTTGGCTTCCAATGCTGAACTCACAAACTGTCCATCTTGTCTCTGATGACAGGTTTCCAAGCCCCCACATCCCTAGACTGCCAGGGCAGAGCATCTGCAACTTCTGATAGACAGCTCATGATCAGAACATAGCCTGTCCTCTCTCCATCCCAGTGATCTACTGGAGACTCTGTGTGCCTGCTGAGATCCCACCCATCGGCAGGCCAGCTCACGTAATCTCCACAGAGGCAAGTCATTCCAGCGGTGACCATGCCATTCTGGGAGGGGTTAGGATAACAACTGATCAGTCTGTGCTGTTCCCCTCCCCACGATGTGTGTATGTATACAAGTATGTGCAAGTGTGTATATATATGTGTGCACGTCAGAGGATAACCAGGTGTGTTTTCTGATTGTGAGATGCTGTTCACCATTTGTTTATTGAGACGTGGTCTCTTACTGGCTTGGACGCTATTAAATAGGTAAGGCTGGCCCACTGACCAGCGAGTCCCAGGGATCTGCCCATCTCCAATTCCCAGTACTGGGATTAGAAGCGTGTATCACCACACCTGACTTTTCCTATGTGGGTTCTGGGGTTTGAACACAAGCACTTTACCAACTGAGCCATCTCCCCAGCTCCCTGGCACTGTGAACTTTGTATATTAGAACATCACAGTATAATGCCAAAGGTTGGGCCTGCTTATTTGGTAGGCAGAAAATGCTTCTAACCAAGATACCCATTACCCGCTGATCCTTGAAACCTGCAAACACATTACAGTTCATAGCAAAGAAGTTAAGGTAGGAAGTGGAGTCAAAATTACTAGTTATTTGATCTTAAGAAACATGTCTCCTGGCCTATCTGTTTAGACATAATATATTTGCAAGTTTCTTATAGTAGGGGTGGAGAAAGGTATGTCTTAGTTGCTATGACAAAATGCCCTGAGAAAGGCAACTTAAGGGAGAAGGGGCTTATTTCAGCTCACAGTGCAAGGTGCAGTCTGCCACAGTTGGACAAGTCAAGGCAGCAGGAGTTATAAACATCCAGTCGTATTGAATGCCCAATCAGGAGGCAGAGAGAGATGAATGCACGCTTGGTTTTCCCCTCTCCACTTGATGCCTTCTAGAATTGAATCTTATGCAGTGGGGAATGGTCCTGTCAGACATTAGGATGGGTCTTATCATATCAAACAGAAATAGGATAACCCCCCCCCCCCCCACAAACATGGCCAGAGGACCAACCCCTAGGTAACCCAGATCCTGTGAAGTTGATGTGACACTAAACATCAGTGGGAAGCAGCTCTCAGAGAGATCCCATGATGTGACCTGATGACTGGGTCCTTCGTGGCTGATGTTGAGCCTAAGAGCGTCCACTAGGCAAGCAGGCAATCCCAGAAGCTGAAACAGGCCAGAAAGCAGGCTCCCCTGTGGAGCCTCCAGAAAGGACCTGCCCTGCACCCCTCACGCCGTCCCTGCCCACGGTAGATTTCTGCTCTAGAGAACTGTTGGGCAACCACCATGCACTACACATTTGGTTTGTTACAGCAGCACTAGCCAACTCATACATGCTAACGACCTTGCACGCACGAGGAGCAGCTCTGCCTTTTAACAACCCAGAGTTTAAGATTTCCTTCTCCAAACACATTTCTCCATCTCGGCTCTTCTGTCTTAATGAGCTGCTTAAGTATTCATTATGTTCTTCAGTTTCTGGCTTCCCACATGCATTTTTCATTTCCTTCTAATTACGTGCGTTTCCTAGCAGAGTGGCTGGCACACAGAAGATACCCACTAGAGCAGTGGTTGGTGGTGCTTCTGATTGCCAGCACGCCAAAGGGAAATGTTTATTTGTCTATTTTTTTTAACCTTCACACAACCGGAAGCAATGCTTCTCTCAAGAGTAGTTTCCTATGAATCACTTGTGAAACTAAACCAAAAGC
Source organism: Neodon shergylaensis (assembly GCA_025134845.1). Taxonomy (NCBI): domain Eukaryota; kingdom Metazoa; phylum Chordata; class Mammalia; order Rodentia; family Cricetidae; genus Neodon; species Neodon shergylaensis. The sequence continues at coordinate 2,083,185 of JABTXL010006999.1, read as the reverse complement.
ATGTTGACAGAAACCAGAAAGAGAATTCTTTGAAAACCTGGGTGAGTTTTAATTAAGGAAGTCTTTAAAATATTAATGAAAATGACTCCAGCCGCCCCCACGTTTTTAAAGTTAAAATATTAAGACATCATTACATATGCCTTGGATCCCCTGCTTATTTCAGTGGAGAACTCAGGTGTTTGATCTCTGCCCTCTTCTGAGTTTTCATTTCAATACAAAGGGCATCCATTTTCATCCATTGTGTTTCAAGGCAAACTGAAAACCGCCCTTATCCTTTAGGAGATGAAATGAATCCATCACTACATACAAATTGTTTAATTAATAACTGCTTCTAATTTATATTCAGCAGCTGGAATTGTACTCCCTAAGATGGTATTGATTTTAATTTTATTTTCTTCAATATTTTAAAAGCACAAGATATCCTTATAACTCCAGATTTAATAGCTATTCCCTCTCTAGAGTCTCTCTTGCCTCTTGAACTTCATTTGTAAGACCTCTGTCATTAACATGGGAACCTGTCATTTTAAGAGCTTGTGAGAACTCAGAAAGCAATTAAACCTTGTAAAGAGCAGCTCCAGCTTTAGAGTAAGTGCTTGCTGCGGGCTCAGCTGGGAGTGGACCCAGTCTGTTCCAGGCTCTTCCTCATGATGCCCCTCCATGCTGATGCCCAGTTAGGAGTCACAGGCTCACCCCCCCCCCTGGTGAGTCTGCTGTGGGTCCTTGTGCCCTTCTGCTGTGCATATATGCGGACCTGGGCTTTTTATACTCAGCAGTCTGTTACTGTTTCAGGCTCTGTTTGTTATGGGTCTAAGTTGCTGGTCTCTTCTTGGTTTAACTTGAGTGATTCAGATGTATCTAGAACTTCATTTATTTCTTTAACTTTTCCCAAATTATTGAACATAGGTTTCTATAGTATTTCCTTATTATCTTCTAATTTTCTTTGAAACGCTTCCCTCTTCATCTCTAATTTTATTAATTTGTGTCTCCTCTTTCTTTCTTTTTGTTAATTTGGCCAAGGGTTTAGGTGCCGGTTAGTATTTATGACAATTTGACACAAGCTTGAATCATCTGAGGTGGGGAAGCTCAATTGAAAACCTGCCTCTATGAGATGTGCAAGTCTGTAAAATGTTTTCTTCATTAGTAATTGGCAGGGGAGGGCCCAGCCTTGGTGAGTGATGCCACACCTGTGTTGGTGGTCCTGGGTGCTATAAGAAAGTACCCTGAGCAGCTCATGAGGAGCAAGCCAGTAAGTGGCAATCCCCCATGGTCCTTGCATGAGCTCCTGCCTCCAGGTTCCTTCCCAGTTTTTATTCCTGTGTTGGCTTCTCTCGGAGGACTCTGACTTGGGGTATGTCAGCCAAGTAAGCCCTTTCCTTCCCAAGTTGCTTTTGATCATGGCGTTTTATCATAGTACAGGCTGCTGAGTAGATGCATTTGTTGGCATTTGGGTGAAATATTGTAGATATGTTAGACTCATTTAATGTGTGAAGTAATTTGATATCTATATATCTCTGTTTAATTTTTGATCAGATGATCCCTCTACTTACAAAAGTTGTGTATTTAAATCACTTGCTATTATAGAATTGGGTTTAATCTGTGTTTGGAAGCCTGGGACTATTTTTTTTAATTGAATACATCAGGGATTGATGCATATGTGTTTAGGATTGAAATGTCACTTCGGACATAGGACTTGACAGAATCAAGCTAACACTGACCTGGAAGCCCTCTGGTAGTATTTGGAAGGTGCAATGCAAGCTACCAAGTGAAAAAAAGCAATCAGTCATCCTACCATGCTGTAAGGCCTGCTCACTACAACAACCAGCCCAGCAAAATATCACTAATGGTGTAAGAGTGGCACTTACATCATGGGGTAACCAATAGCTGTCTACTTGTATCTAAGGTTGATTCAAAATGTGGGGATTCATTCCTGGCACTGTAAAGCTAGTAAGAACCACCTGTAGCTGAGAAGGTTTTATACCCTAGAAGAAACATACTACTGTCATTTTGCTAAATTAGCATAGCTTCCAACTGCGTCCTCACTACTCATTTTCCTTAATTTTAAGATTTTATTTTTGATGTATGTGGGTGTTTTGCCTGCATGTATGTGGAACCCTGTGTGTCTGGTACTTGCAGATACCAGAAGAAGGTGTCAAATCTCCTGGAAATGGAGCTACAGGTAGTTATGAGCATCATTGTGGGTGCTGGGAGTTAGATTTGGGTTCTCTGGAGGTCAGGAAGCATTCTTTACTACTGAGGTATCTAGAATTATATTCCCCGTGCTCTGCAAGACCTCGATACACATCCCACAAGCTCCTGAGATCTGTGCTAAGTTGGGAGCATAACCCCAGCCACTGGCATCCATCCCAGCCCCCTGGCTTGGGAGTTGCATTGGTCTGGACTGCAAATTCCAGCATGCCCTGAGAAGGGTCAGGACCACTGCTACATGGTGTTTAAGTGGACTCCCAGAGGAGGAACATGTGGTTTCGGGTTTGCATGTGTTCCCTGCTTTCCTGTCTCCCCACCATTTTAATTTGGTTTAATCTGACTTAATTGGATTTCTTTGTGCCGGTAGAACCACCCATTTTAGGATTTTTTTTTCCTAACAATCTAGTCTTAAGTCACCTCTATTTTATAGTTTACTAATGTTTGGAGAAAAGAAAGAAGTTGCCCAGGATCACAGTTATATATGTATTAAATTCTTAAGTTTATTTCCTTAATTTAACCAATCCAGAGGCCCGCTAGAGGAAAACTGGTAGAAACTTCAAAGGCTCTCTCTCTCAGAGATTGTAAACCTGGGCATGGTCTCAGAGCCATTGCACTGAGCTAGAATCTGTTCCAGTGGTGGTTGGAACATCATGGTGCCTGCCAGGGGAAGTGGCTGTGATTTTACTGGCCACTATATACTCTGGGTCATTCACCATGCAGAACCCTGTCATACAAGGCCGCCCACTTGACCTTGGCATTTATGCTGAAGAAATATAGTCTATCGTAGACTCAAACTACAAGTTCAGGCTGTTTTTCCCCAAATGTCATTTCCCTATTTTAAAAAAATTGGCAGAGAGTCAATAAAAACAACATGCTGTTAGAACAACATGAATGAAGACTCTGTCATGCTTAACTTGGTTAGAAATTAGAGACATGAAACATGACATTTGTCCGTGTTACAATGAGTATTAGAGCAACACAAATTGGACTTGGTGGGTTTTGTTTTCTGTTTTTTTCTTTTTTTGGGGTGGGGCACAAGGGTGGGAGGGTGGACCTTGAAAGAATGGAAAGTGAGTATGATTGGGGTACATGATATGAAATTCCAAAGTAATTGATAAAAATATTGTGCCAAGGAAAAACCAAACCAAACATGAGAGTGTCTGAGTTTGTGCTGCTTGCTGCAGAGGTCGGCAGACGCCCTCTGTAGTCTGAGGAGAGGAGGGCTGATTAATGGGTCTTGTTAGCCAGAGTCACTGGTGTTACAAAAGGCACAGCTTTGTCCCCATGAGAATAACAGATGCCAAACCACTTGTTCCTGTTGCTAATGAAGGTCATAAAAGTTTTTGAGTGACTTTCTAAAATTTACATCTTACTGCTTCTTTGAGTTGGTTAAAGAAGTGAAAGCAAATCAAATTGCTAGTTTAGCAAGTCCTTACGTAAGATGTAGAGAATATGATAGACAGGAACACAGCTGCAGAAGGGTTGTTTTATTATATTTTATTAATTTTTATTAATATTTTTATCTTATTGATTATTTGAGAATTTCATATTTTTTGATCATATTCACCCAACACCCTTTTCAACTGCTTCTAGATTCATTCCCATTTCCCTGAATCCCCCAACTTATTTTTAGTTAACCCACTGACTCAGATTTATACTGTCTATGTACTTCCAGGTGTGAGACCATGCACTGGAGTATGATTGACCTATTTGGAGCCATACCCTTAAAGAAAGAGGATTCTTCTTTCTCTGGAGGCCATCAACTATTAGTAGTTCCTCAGTTAGGGGTAGAGCCTCCTGAACCACATCCTACCTCAAGACAGAGTACTGGTTGGCTTGATCTTGTACAGGTCTTGTGCTGGTTGCTGTGAGTGCACTACTGCAGCAATCTTGCCATGTGGGTGTTTCACCCTGTCCGCCCTAGCCTCTGGCTCTTACACTCTTTCCTGCTCCTCTCTCAATAGGATCCCTGGGTCACAGTAAGAGTGTGGTCTAGATACTGCTTGTGTCTGAGCAATCCAATGTCACTTCTTTTCCTATCCAGTTTCTTAACAGTTGTGATGAGAGAAACTAACAGAAAGGGCACACTCAGGATAATATCGAGATGTTTTGTCACAGACAGCCAGGATGTCCTAGAGTCTAGCAGTGTTGCTTCTGAAAGGCAATTATTCAAGGGGCCTGTGATATTTTAATTGTCATATGTTTAAAATAGCAATCTGCATTAGATTAACCTGGTTTCTAGAACACACTCTCCAGTCCTACCCAGTGACCCATGGGTGACTTCTATAAGACTGATCTTACAATACCTGCCCTCATCAGAAATGGTTTCACAAATGTTTGGTGAATGACTCCAGGTTGGCTCTTTATTGAAATTCTGGAAAGGCATTGAATCTCTATGAGTTAATTTCCCCATCTCTGTGGCAAAATGCCTGATAGAAGCAATTTAAGGGGAGGGAGTGTTCTTAGTCATGGACTCTGGGATGTCAGTCTACCATGAATGGAAATGATGCTTCATATCATGTATATTAGAGAAATAGAACTTATAGAATGATGTTATGAACATGTAAATTTATATTATCATTAGATATAGATATAGGCTTACAGACTGTGGCCTGACTAGTCCAACAATAGCTGTCTCATAACCAAAAGTCCAAGAATCTAGCAGTTGTTCAGTCTGTGAAGCTGGGTGTCTCAGCTGGTCTTTAATGTACATTAGAATCCTTAAGAAGTAGGCTCTAATGCTAGTGAAGGAATGGACTTGGCAATGATAGTGAGGGCAAGCAGGCAAAAAGCAGTAATTTCCTTTTTCCATATCCTCAGTATTGGTTCCTACGAGAAGGTGTAGTCCAGATTTGTTTGGGTTTCTTGACCTCAGATTACCTGAATTTAGGGAGGGTCTTCACACCTCAAATGATCTGATCATAGGTGTGCCCTGACTGCTTGTGTTTTAATTAATTGCAGATGTAGTCAAGTTGACAACAAGGACAACCATCAGACTATGGAAACCAGGAAGCAGAGAAAGGGAGTACAAGGTGTGCTTAAGACAAATTATAACCCCCCTTTGGTCTATTTCCTCCTGTGTGGCCCCACCTGCTACTCTCAACCACCTTAAAATAATTATGTTGTATTATGAATATATCAATGGATAGTTCATTAATTATGTCTGAACTTTTATAATATAATCATCTCTAGAAATGACCTCATAGATGTGCCCAGAGATGTGCTTTTAATTCATATACTAGGTGATTCTCAAATAGACAAGTTGACTATCAAGATCAACCATTCTAGGTCTGGTTGTCTGGGATGGAAACGTGATCTAATGATACTAAAGCAGAACTCTCGTGGAAGGATGACAGGCATGTTCATTGTCACATATCCCTGTCTTTTGGTTGACCATTATAGAGATGATGTGAAGACTTCATTTGAAATCAATAGAAAATACAACCGCTGTGATCAATTTAATGTCTGTGATAGGTAAGTCAGGGAGAATGCTATAGTACATTTTCCGTTTCTGATTCAGGAAGCATAGCAGTACAGTTGGAGCCAAGTGGGAGCCAATACAGCCAAGGAGCACAGAAAAGATGCAAATATCCCGGATACTTAGTCCCATGGAGGTGAGCAGATCATCTCCGTCCTGCCAGGGATTGATGTAATCCCTTATGAGCAGTTCGTGCCTATGTCCTTGAGCAGGACACTGCATCCCTACATAGCTGGGCACACAGAGGGGTGGCTTGTCTGTGGACATGTTGTGGGAGGCAAGCACAGAGCTGCATGAGAACTGACTGCCCACAGCTTCTCAGGCCAGCAGGGATCCAGCCCTCCCTGGTATCCAAAAACTTTGTAGAGCTTGTTACATGGAAAACTTCTCTTACAATCTGCTAAAGGGGGTTGTTGCTTATAATAATGCCACTCCCAGGAGCCTCTAGGTTTGCTGATGGCTTGAATTGCAGACTTCTCTCTCATCAGCTTGCCCTGGCATACAGAGTTTAGCATAAGAACTGTAACAATAATTTGTTTTTCAAAGTTTAAAAAATTGCACACTGAAGTTAAAATGCCATCTTAAAGGTTTTATTCAAAAAATAAAATAAAAACAAGACAGGACTGGAGAGACAGCTTAGGCAGTAAAGTGATTGCCTTGCAAGCCTGAGAATCTCAGCTTGATTTCCCAGGACCCATGTAAGAATGGAGGCATGGTGGTGCATTTGTGTAATTGCAGTGCTGGATAGGTGGAGACAGGTGTCTTAGTCACTGTTCTGTTGCTGGGAAGAGATACCATGACCAAGGAATTTGCAGTTTGCTTGCAGTTTCAGAGGGTAGGCCCATGTCCATCATGGCAGGAAACATGGCAGCAGACAGGTAGGTGTAGTGCTGAAGCAATAGCTGAGAGTTACATCCTGACCTATAGGCAGGAGATGTGTGTGTGTGTGTGTGTGTGTGTGTGAGAGAGAGAGAGAGAGAGAGAGAGAGAGAGAGAGAGAGAGAGAGAGAGAGAGACAGACAGACAGACAGACAGACAGACAGAGAGAGAGACCCAATGACACATTCTTCCAATAAGACCACACCTCCTGAACCTTCTCAAACAGTTCTACAATCTGGTAGTCAAATATTTAAACATATGAGCCTATGGGGCCCGCTCTTATTCAAACCACTATAATGGGGATCCCTGGGGATCCCTAGCTAGCTAGCACAGTCTGTTTTGTGAGTTCTAAGCCAGTGAGAGACTCTATTTCACATACAAAATGGATGGAAACTGAGGACCTAGGACTGCTCTCTGGCTTCCACATGTATGTGTAAATATGTGGTGCCAATGTGCCTCCTTACACCTGCACCTACACCCGCCTCCCCCTACATCATGAACAGAAGACAGAACAGAAGAGAACCTAATGTGGGGATAGATTTACAAATGAAAACAAAATACAATAAATAAAGAGAGCTGTCTTAGAAGCATACCTCATGTTCTGGAGTCATCTCCTCCCATATTTTGTGTTCTAGCACATTGGAATATTCCAAATATAAGCACCTCCCCCCCAGAGCCCCCAGTGTTCTTATTTTCAATCTACATCTTGCACACCCCCTCCATTCCCACCGTCTCCTCTCCCACCTGAAGAAACACCCGTCTGTCCCCTGTCATACTAGTAATCCTTCCATTCTTTCACTGTGGGGTTGAGATGGCACATGTTCCATGAGTCCTACTGATGCCCTGTTTCAAACAGGAAGCCTCTTCTTTACCCTGCTCCAGGTTCATCTTCCCCATCCTAGTTTCTCTTGTGACATTTCTCATTATCCATAGCCTAGATTCCATGAACACGTTATGTCTGATGGTTGCCGTTCCTGGTTGAAATGCAGCCTCTCCTATCACAGGGACTTGAATCTGTTGATTCATGGATGTATCCCGGCACCTAGACTGGTCCCTGAATATCGATCCAGTGTGCATTCTCTAGGTGAATGAGTACATAGATAAATGCATGTTGCCCTGGAAGCAGGGAGCAGACAGAGACGGTCACAAGGGACTGTTTTTATCACTAAAATTTGCCTTTGGGTTAGGACAGGTGGAGGATGAGGAAGGGGAGGACCTGGGCTGCTTTCCTGATAGAGGAGACAATGATTCTAAAAGTGCAGGATTCTGGAAGAGGGAATTTAAGAAAGCACACTGGTTACAATGACACTTTGATGACGTCTTAGTATTCGTCCCCAGACTCCTTGTGGTAAATGACTCATCATATTCTTACTAAGTCTGTTTTGTAGAAATTGTAAAATCTGAGTCAAGACTACTCTGATGCTTTTATTCCTACCAGACGTTTGAGATGTGGAAGCTAAAGAGGTAGGGTATCCTTGCACGGATAGTCAGAAACGTAAATAAATGCGCTGCTCTAAATCTTAAGCTGGGAATAGAGAGACTCAGATGTGCTGATACTGACTGTATCACAGGAGAGAGGAGATGAAAATGGCATGGAGGGTTCCTCCACCCTCACCTGTGATGTCTTGGAGAGCTGGACAACATCCACTCTGCATCTCAGAATCATGCGAGAGGATGTCACGTGGCATGTGGGCTTGACCTTTCACACTGGGGATCCAAACACTTAGATGGTGTAGTACAATCTAATTTTTAAAATATATAATATATAATATTAAGTGAAGATTCAAGGATTCTTTTGCCTGAAAGTTAAATGGTGGCAGAAATAAAGAAAAGGTGTCAGGGGGTATGGTAAGAGAAAGCACTATATTTTGAGTTTTGAGTTCAGGGTTAAATCCTGGATCCATCCAATGACCTTGACCAAATGGCTTGCCTTTCCTGAGTTTAGGTTATTTTCATTAATAAACAATAGATTTCACAGGCTAAGGAGATGGCTTAGTGGGTACAGCACTTATCTCACAAGAATAAGGACCCTCGTTGGGATTCCCAGGATCCACGCAGAAAGCCAAGTATGGTGGCACACACTTAGAACCCTGTGCTCTGTGATGGGGTGGAGTCAGCAGAGTCCCTGGAAGCACTTGGACCAGCTGGCCCAGTCTGAATGGCCAAAGTCACAGGTTAAGGAGAAACCTTGTCTAAAACAAAAGGTAGAAGATGCCCAAGCTCTAACACTTGAGGTTGTCCTCTGACCTCCATGTACAAACTGTGCATTCATGTACATCCCCACCCCCCACACAGGCACCCCACACACAGGTACCCCCCACAAAAACACAGAAAACATTAAATTTCAATAGATCTCTTATATCAATAAGGCCCAACAGAGGAGCTCAAAACTTGTTACTAATACAGAAACCTGGAAGTTATGATTTAGGCAGACACTCACAAACACTTTGTAAATAAAAAAAGGAGCTAAATCTAGGAAATATTAGTCAAAATGATAGACCATGAAGATTACATAAAGAGAGGATGGTGTCCCGAGAACACCATTTTATATTCTTTAAGTTATTAATGGAGTTGGTATTCTTTACAACAACACTGGCTCACTTGGGATAGAAGAAGGAAGCCATATGCCTTGTTGCGGAATGGAGTCATAATTCATTACCGTTAAAACGAGATCATTAGGATGACAGATTGCCAACATAAGGAACGCAGTCATGGGGCTCTAGAAAAATCAACAGTTCATGGGCAAGCCTCCAGGGGGACGAATGGTTGACTGATAATGTTTTGCTGCGTTCTTTATCCTCACCCCTTCTGAAGACATTGGCTGAGGAAAATAAGGAGAACGGCAGTGTTCAGTAGGAAAGAAAGAATGTTTCCTTACATGACCTGTTACTGACACTTCATGCTGGAGACCTTGTCATTATCTCTAGCCAGCTACCACCCAAGTTCCTACCATCTGGGGATCTGGGGGAAGCAGAGTCTACTGAGCAGGGATGGCAGAGCCTGATTCACCCTTTGAAGGATCCCAATAACCTCTGACGTTATCCATCACTCCTGTTTGTATTGCCTTTTTAACTGATGCCATACTATATGACAAATGTCACTTAGGAAAGGAAGAGCTCACCTTGGCTCACAGTTGGAGGGTGCAGACCATCATGGTGAAGATGTCACAGCGACAGCAGCAGCTTGAGGTAGCTGACCACCCCCATTGTGCCCGTGGTTGGGAGGCAGAGAGTGATAAATGCCAGTGGGTGTGCTTGGACTGCTTCCTTCTTTTCATTCAGTCTGGGACTCCAGCCCATGGCATGACACTGTCTAAATTCAGAGTGGGTTTCCCCATCTCCACTAAAGCAAACCACATGCCTTACAGATGTGCCTAAAGGTTTGCTTCCATGGTGATACTACACTCCATTAAATCGATAATCACAACCAACCATCACATCCATGTCTATCCCTAACCATCCACGAACAAGATTTAGGAACTGTTTTTCTAGGTACTCAAGGCGGACGACTGGATGCTCATATTAACATACAAATGTGAAGCATTTCTTTAGAGCACAGGAATGAAGTGTGCTGAGTTTTGACTGAGTGCATCTCGCAAGGCAGGAGTGACAAGATTTGAGCATGAAAGAGACGGAACACAAATGGAAGCGCTTTGAAAATTGTAAAGTACCAGAAAAATGTTGGTCCTTTTTAATTTTCCACATTCCAGAATTATTGATAGACCCAGGGAGACGGTGTATATCTAAAGTTGTTCTGCGGATGGTACCAAGTGCTGATGATTGTGTAGAATAAATGGGGAGTACCATCCGTTTCCAGGAGAATCACAAATTGATGCTGTTTTGTCTCTCCTTAGGGAAGCTGGAATACACGCATACTCTAAGGCTCAGCACTCCCATTTCGGTGGGAACGTCTGATGTACTCACAGTTTGGGCAAGGATGTTTATCATAGCATTGTTGATAACAAAAGGCTGGAGGTAAGTGAAACAGCCAGGGCAGGAAGAGGAATGGGTAAATGTGGTGAGCATAGAGCAGGCACACCTCACAGCAGGCTCGTATATTCTCCTAGCTCCTAACCAGGTGAAGGGCAAAAAGCCCAGCAGAAAAGGACTTTGAGGTTTCTAAAACTCCATGCCAGATTCTCCCTCCCTCCCACCTTCCTTTCCTCCCCATCCCTGCCTGCTCTCTGTCTCTTCCTGTCAATCAGGATGTAAGCCCGGAGCTATTGCCCTAGTGCCATGCCTGCCCACCTGCTTGCTGCCATGCTTCCTGCTATGATGATCAATTATGGACTCACCCTCTGAAACCATAAGCCAGCTCCCAATTAAATTCTTTCTTTTATAAGTTACCTTAGTCATGGCATCTCTTCACAGCAATAGAACAATAACCAAGACATATACTTTGTGTTGAATTGTCAAAATTTGCATGTAAAATTTATATCTACATAAAGTTTAAAAACACATACTAAGTGATATAATCTGAGCATGTGACATACATAATAAAATTAGGAAACAGATTAAGATATAGGAAGGCAAAGATAAAGTCTGAGATACTGGCTGCCTGCTCAGGGGTGAGGTGAGGAAATGGTGAGGTACCTTGGGGATTCCATGAAATTGATAATCTATGGTGGGTAGTAGACCAATTCATATTTTGTTAACCCTAATACTCTTTACATTTGAGAACTGATAAATCATCAACAGGTAATTCTGAATGGAAAAAAGCAAAAAAAATCAAACAAGATACTCAGCACAATCCCATTTGTGAAAAAAAATTCCTGAATGAGTGGTATGTTATTAGGGGATGTCCCTATTGTTGATAATGCCATACAGGTCGGAACGTGTGTGCAGACAGTGCCCCTATTTTTTTATAACACCATACAGGTGGGAACGTGTGTGTGTAGACAGTGTAAAGGGGATTGGGGTAAGGATTGGGTGAAGGGAACAACAAAAAATAATAAATTGAAACACTGTTGATAAAAATGGACTGCTTGTGGGCCTTTGATGATCCTAGGGCTGACTCAGGGGGTTAATCACATTGTTCCATGAAGTCCCAAAGGGAAGGGGACCTTGTTTCACAACCTGGAATAGTCAAAATCCAGAGGAAAAGAAGTTCCCCGGAAGCTTGAGTGCTGAAAACAGGGCAGCTGGCTTTCCTGGGAGAAGTGTGGTGTGTGTGTAGGTAAAGAGGTAGCCATTGTGTTTTTAATAATATAATTTCAATAGACAGACACCATCATTTCTGCCATATTCTATTTGTTATATACCAGTAATAAGAACTGCCCACTCTTGAGAAAAGGAAATTTGGTGATCTCTCAGAGAGGAGGGTTCAAGAAAAACCTACATGAGGTTTCAGATCACACACACACAGACACAAACACACAGGAGGGGGAGACAGAGACAGAGAGATAGAGACAAAAAGACAGGTACACACATACATACACCCAGGAGGGAAAGACAGAGACAGAGACACACACACATCACACACACACAGGAGGGAGAGACAGAGACAGACAGAGACAGACACACATACACATATCTCACACACACACACAGGAGGAGGAGACAGAGGCAAATAGACAGATGCAAACACACACATCTCTCTCGCGCGCACACACACAAACACACAGAGTAACACAAAGCCAAGAGACAGAATTAGAAGAAGTATACCTGCATCTTAGACTTAACTTTCTGCTGCCGTGACATGACCTCATCATCTACTAAGTGCACACTGGAGAACCACACAGTCCATTTACAAGCAAGAAAATTGCAAAAAGTCTCATAATGTTTTAAAATCCATTTATGACTCTGTGTTATACTAGATAGCCGTCCTGGATCATGTTTGGACAGCCCTGGTATAGAGTGAAATAAGTTTTGGAATCTACTAACTTTGGAGTATTTTCCCCATGTACTTTTAAAGATAGAAGTTAGTAAATCTTGGTATATATATATATATATATATATATATATATATATATGACATTTATTTTGTATGTGTGAGTATATAACCTGCATGGATGTGCATCATATGAGTGCCTGGTGTCCTCAGAGGTCAGTAAGAGATGCTGAATCCCCTGGAGCTAGAGTTGCAGATGATGGCGAGCTGCCATGTAGGTGCTAAGAATCACACGTGGGTTGTTTCAAAGTACAAGTGCTCCTAACCACCGATCTATCTCTCAGAGTAACATCTCTTTACCCACAGCTCAAAAATACTGGGGCCCATTACAAAAATGAGTAAAAACCTTGTGTTCAGGAGAGGAGACCCCAGCCCCAGGAAACACCAGGTCAGGATTCCCCTTCTTCTCCTCCTTCCCTTTTCTTCCTTCCCTTCTCATTTCCCCCTTCTTCTTTGGTGATGGAGATCCTTCATTTGAACACATTTACAGCTTAGAGAAGTCCTCATCGAGAGGATGCCATTTAGCAACAGATCACTGTGTAAAGCAGAATCGGTCATTTCCCACAGGTCAGAAACTGCTGCTCACCTTTGGCCCTGCATCCTTCAAGTATGGAACCCTATATTCAGCTTTCTCTCCTTTTCTTCTTCTTCCTCAAGGGCTTTCTCTATGTTCTCCAGACTCTCTGCTCCGGTGCTCCTCCTCTTCTGTGAATAATCACAAGATGAGCTCGTGTCCACTCACAGTTTTTATGATCACACATGAACCAACCTCAGCCAGACACACTCTACAAAGCCCAGTCCTTCCCAGGGACTCCAGCCTCTATACACAGACGCCAAAATCATCTCTTCCACCAAACATGTCTAAAGTGTAATTTTTACCCTCTCTGCTGCTCTTCTTTGTCCCTGTCTTGCCAAGCTGTTCTACCAGCATACAGTGTATCACCCGAGCTTTTCTTTGGCTGATCTCAAACAACAACTTTTGTTCAGAAGAAGGAAAAAGAACTCCTGAAGGCTAACCATGGGGGTTAGCAGTAGCCTCCAGGCACCTTGAAACATACCAGCAGAGGTGTTTCTGGGCTCAGTCTGGTGGCCAGCCGAAGGAATGACCATCAGGAGCTGCTGGGCTCAGACTATGTGCACCAGAAGCACTAGGTATTACTACTTTTTAAAAACATTTTAATTTTTGGATCCCTACTTTAAATCTTTTTAAATAATTATTTCAAGTCACTTCAGATCGTTTGTAAAGCGAGAGAGATTGAAAATGTGAACGCTGCTTCCCAGGCCCCTGTATATCAGTAAGCCAGCTTCCATCAGTCTCACCACACACTCCACCCTCACTAATTTGCCAGACATTTATTGGGCACTTCTCATGGACTAGGTGTTGTGCAAGGCTCCTAGGATAAGATTTCTCATGGAGTTCAGTCTAGTGGTAAATTACTGAGTCAACTGAGGCACAGAGAGTTAAGGACTTAGCCACTGAGGTAGAAACAGCTAAGTGCTGGGGAAGGTGAGATAGGGCTGGAGAGTGGGCAGGGTACAATGCAGGCAGGGTACAATGCATGGGGTGGGGGTAGGTACACCCTACAACTGAGGAGCAAGATTATACATAGAAATGCTTTATAAAATCTGCTTACAAAAAAGAGTAACAATGTATAGATGAAAGTTTCTGTCCTGCCTGGTCCCACAGTCATTCAGTCCCAAAATAACACCCAGAGGCTTATATTAATTATAAATTGTTTGGCCTATTAGCTCAGACTTATTATTAACTAGCTCTTACAACTTAAATTTACCTATAATTCTTATCCATGTTTAGCCACGTGACTTGGTACTTTACTCAGTGCAGCATTCTCTTCTTACTTCCTCTGCATCTGGTTGATGACTGACTCTCTGCCTTTCCTCTTCCCAGAATTCTCTTAGTCTAGTTGCCCCACTTATACCTTCTGCCTGGATACTGTCCAATCAGCGTTTAATTAAACCAACATGAATGACAAACCTTTACAATGTACAAAAGCATTATCCCATAGCAACAATGCTATTAGTTTCACCAGCACCAAATCCACATCTCAGTGAACTGATCCATTCCCAGACAGCATTTCTGTACTTGTCCCCAAAACCCTGAGGCACATCACTAATCTATTTAGACATAAAGACTCTGTAGGAAACTTAAAATCAAGAAATATCCTACCTCAGTTTTCGTATTAGGAATCATATTGAAATATTTTAAGTACATGAACTTAAATGTACAGCATATCTGTGAAATCTATACACACAGAACTTTAGAAAACTCCTCTAGCCCCCACCCAGAGAGGTTAGTGAGTTATAGATACCAAGGAATGACATCTGTCTTTCATTTTATCATCCTTCAAACATTATTTTGACTGTTCTGGGGTAAAGTATCACTCAGACATATTTCATAAGAAATCTAAACATGCTAGAGATATTGACAAAGGTACCTCATGTGGTCCTGTGTGAACATCTAACCAAAAACACGAACCAGTGTAAGGCAATGGTCTTGTGTGCGCATCTAACCACAGACACAAGCCTGGGTAAGGCAACCCTTCTGCGAAGCAAACAGCACCCTTTATAGCAGAGATGAGCCTGTGTCCAACGATTTCAGGAGGCAAGAGGTTCCTTTCAGCACCTGCGGAACACAACCTTTGGTAAGCTCCTGGAGAGCATCTTTGATTGCTGAGAAGTCTGCAGCTGGAATGCTGGGGTGCAGCTCCCCAGTTTTTCAGGTCTCATCTGAACCACTGAATGTTGTTCTTTTCAACCAGCACGATGCCATCCCCAAACAGGAGGTGGTGTTTGTTTGCTTGCTTTCAGATATTGAGCCACACAAATGTGCTTCCAGAAGGAGGGTGAGCCCACACGCTAATGTTGGCAAAGCAAGCAGAGACCTTGGAGAATGTCACTAAGTTTCTGAATCGACCAGCCCTGGAGCTTTGTGAGCTACTTCTATAGTGTAAGATAATGAATTTCTTTATTGATCAAGTCATTAGGAGTTGCGTTCTCTCTCTTCAGCTGGAAAAACAATGCTAAGCTCATTTGTGTGCACAAGTTTCGGGTTTATAATACACGTTGACGCACTGTTTCACAACCTGTACCTATGTGCACTCTCTTCAGTCCAGAATTAGACTGTTCGCTGCCCCACACCCTTGTCATCCTTGGACAAATGCAACCTGAATGCTTTACCAGTTTGACAGGTGAAAGCGATCTCTTCTGTGTGTTTGTATTCCCATGACTGCGGGGATACCAAAGAGCTGTTCATAATTATTCTTCTCATAGTAGATGAAGTAGATGACAAGACTGGGCCTTTGGCATGCTATCTGCATAATAACCACCACCACTGCTCCCTTCAGATGGCTCTGAAGTCATGTGACTTACGCTCTCCATGCCTCTATAATCTTCAGGATCCCGTCGTATGTGGTAGGAGCTATTTAGGAGCAGAGGCTTTGAAGCCAACCCATATCTGACAAAGGAAGTTTTGTGCCCTTTGGTTCTTTCGATTTGCTAGAGAAGTGTGCTTCCTGGCTGCCATCTCCATCACCCCTACCAGTGGTCTAAACCACAAACTGTGCTGACACAGGGTTCCTTACTGAGGATGTATTAAAAATTCATCCAGAGCAGGAGAAATGTTCAGATGTATCCCTGTAGAGCCAGGTGCCTGCCTGGGTAGCGATGACTAGCTGAAGCAGGTGTATAGCCAATGCCACCTGTAACATTATGCAGTGGGGTGAACCAGACTTAGAAACTATATTTCTGGGGAAGGCAGTGCCGACACTTAGAGTTGGTACAGTGTCTGCCAGTTTCCCGAACAAGAATTGCCAGAATTCATGCTCAAAGTCTGCCTATGACCAGTATTCCCCTCTCTGTGTTGCAATGGCAGACATATTTGTAAATGTAAATTTGTCTAAGAAATGTGTTTTTCCACCATCAGGTTGAAGAAGCCACAATGTAAACATGAATTCTATTTTATTTTCTTCATCCATTTTTAATTTTTGAGACAGTCTCATGCCGCTTCAAATTCATTATACAGCCCATGCCGGCCTTGAGCTCCTGAGACTCCTGGATCCAGCTCTAGAGAGGTGGAATTGCAAGCAAGCACCACCACCCAGTTTGTAACAGGCCTGAGAGCTTTCACGCATGTTAAGCAAGTTCTCTACTAACTGAGCTATATCCCTAGGCATAAGTGGTATTTTCCTTATTGTTTGTCACACACGTGTGCACACGTGAGGTGCCTGGTACAACACACAGTGTTCAAACTTCTTCAGTGATGAAGGGACATCACTTATACACCGGCCCTTCTGTTATGATCTGCAGCGTAGTCAAAATGTCTTCTTGCATTGACTCTCTTTGGCTACTCAAATATTTTACAGAGGTTTTCCACAGTGGTAGTAGCAACTGGGGGCTACTGTCCAGTCAAAAGAATGAAGGGTAGCTGGCTTCCTGAGGATGAATGTCTATTGTTTGACTGTTTCAAAAAAGAAAAAAACCATTGACTGTGAAATGTGACTTCTAGGCATGACATGGCTGGTGAATGTATCAGTACACGGTATCACTGCACACAGCAGCTGTGAACGCCTGTATAAGATCCAGCCAGTCAAAACTCCAGCCTGGATGGGGAGGGAGCCCTGAGGCCTCACCCTACCACAGGAACTGTTGGCCATTAGTGGCTCCTGAGGGAGGGAGAATCAATCTTTTTGGGGATGTGGCTAATAGTAGGTTGTTCATGGCCCAGTGGATGTCACCCCACTCAGGTGCCGTAGACAGCACTAATTGAACTCAGAGGGTTAGCAATGACAACTTTTTCAAAAGGAAGATATAACATAGGAAGAGAGATGGGACATGAGGCACAGGGAGTTAGAAGGAGGTAGAAGTGGATGGATATGAACAGTATATAAATGTATGAAACCTGAGAATAAAAATAGTTTTGTTTTCTTTTGGGTTTTTGCATTTATTTTTTGTTTTTACATCCCAACCAAAGTTTCTCCTTCCCCCACTCTTCCCAGTTCCTCACTCCAACCCTACCTTTACCCACCTCTCCTCCATCCCTCCTACACTGTCCCTCTTCAGATACAGGCAGGCCACCTCTGGATATCAGCCAGCTGTGGTATATCATGTTGCAGTGAGGCTAGACTCCTCCTCTTCTATTAAGGCTGGATGAGGCAACCCAGTAGGAGGAATGGGTTCCAAAAGCAGGCAACAGAGTCAGGGACAGGCCCTGTTATGAGTCCCACAAGACCACAAAACACAATCACCCAAAGTCTCATTTGCAATGTTAGGGCAACCAACTTTGGCTAAGGGCTAGAGTAACTGACAGACCATTTTTAGAGGCAGGAAAATTTTAAAAACTGTTTTACACTGTCTTGGCAAGGTCTGGCAGGTTTTTGTTTGTATCCTGCTTGTCCAGTATGGACACCATGATTTTGTCAGTGGTTGAGGCAGTGGCAGTTCTTTGCTCAAAGGTCAGTTTTGTCAAGAAGAAAACAAGCTCCAAGTAGAGTGTCTTTGGAGCCCAACATTCTCTCAGGAATATATCAGTGGTGCCAGGAACAATCATGTCTCATGTCAACAGAATCCTAAGTTATTTAAATGCCATATTCTATAATTCTTTGAAGTGTTTGAAGATTACCTATCTATCTGAAATATATATCTGTATATCTAGAAAACCTAACTAACATAACTACAATGTTTGATTATTACAGATGACTATATATTAATCTGTATTTCTTAACTATTCATTACATTTTTAAATGAGCTGTACAAACACAATACCTTAAAGAGGAGCAGAAATACATAACACAGTATAGCAAATCAACCTTAAATTTTTATCTATAGACCAAAGTTCACACCAGTATAAAGTATTCATCTCTTTTTATCATATCCCCTTTATTTATTTACTTATTAGAAATTGACTGTAACCATTAATCATTTTGGGAATTTGGGCATAGTTTTCTCCAAACCACTTACTGCTGTTTGTTGAATGAAATATTTTTAGGGGTTCATGAAGACGTTTCAGGGGTCTTGTTCCATTAAACCACATAGCCTGGAAGGAACCCACAGGTTTTCATCTTCTGTGGAAACAAAAGCAAACCCTCTTTTCCAAAGTAACATAGTCTTAGACTCAAATTTTGAAGTCAAAATACCTTTAAAATATATATGTTGGTTTTGCTTAGTAGCCTCCAGAAACAAATGTCTCTCTGCAGTCAAAAAATTCAAAGAAAACACAATAGTATATCTAATTCAAACTCTGTATATATTTCATCTTTATGTGGCTTATTTTTCTTTACTCCTTTAAACTATGACTATCTGTACCCTTTTATATTATTATACTGTCTCTTTAAGACTTTGTTTTATTTTTAAACTGTTTATTTCTTTTTTAACTGCCTATACTCTTTTTCTTCTCTCTCTTAAGCCTACATATATTTTTAAAACACACTGTGACTCATTTGGAGGTCTCTTTTATGTCTGAATCTGATTTATTGCATATCTGTAATCATTTTCTGATCAGGAGCACCTCTTAAAATGCTAAGCAGTATGCTTAGGACTAAGGCTGCTTTGCCTTTTGGCTCCACCCAGTCCAACATGGCAGAGGTATGTTAACCATCAGCTCTGTGAACCACACTCACTGCCTGCTGGGGCAGTGGATGCAGTGGGTCTATGTCACCATTAAGTAATTTGTAGCACTCTGCTCACAAATACCCTTTAAATGCTTTATAATAGGCCCTCTCAAAAGAGCCAGAGCCATTCCTTGTTGCCATCACAAACTAGGAAGCCAGCTTTTAAAAAAAGCCGCACCTCTGCTTGCATCCAGCAAACAGAGCCTAGCTGAGAAAATGTGTCTGCCAAGAAGCTGCATTTGGCTCCCATTTTTGTGGGTCTAGAAGCCCTCGGTTTTTCCCCTTAAGCTTTTTTTAGGTCTTATGTGGATCCATGCCCCAGACAGTGGGCACCAATTTGTTGGCACACAAAAGAGTTCCACAATAGCCCAGAATGATGTATAACAAAGATTCATTTATTAGGGGATAAACTCACAGAAATAGTAACAATCCACAGTTCTCTGCATGTACTGTGAATTGGAACCAAACACAGCAGCCAAGAGGTCCACAGATACTTTTCATCTGCACTTATACTACACGAAACCACATCCAATGTGGGCCAGTATCTTAAAGGCTATTGGCTGAAAGAGTTCCTACAGCAAAAATTCTTGCCAACAGAATCCAAAAAGACATCAAAAAGATCATCAACCATAATCAAGTAGACTTCATTCAAAGATGCAGGGATTGTTCACCATATAAATATCTGTCAATGTGATCCATCATATAAACAAACTGAAAGAAAATAAACCCACATGATCATCTCATTGGATGCTGAAAAAGCTTTTGACAAAATCCAGCACCTCTTCATGATAAAAGTTTTGGAAAGATCAGGGATACAAGGGACATACTGAAACATAATAAAGGCAATATAAAGCAAGCTGATATTCAACATCAAATTAAATCAAGAGAAAAAAATTAGGAACAAGGCAAGGCTGTCCACTCTCTTAATATCTATTAAGATAGTACTTGAAGGGCTGGAGAGCTGGCTCAGAGGTTAAGAGCATTGCCTGCTCTTCCAAAGGTCCTGAGTTCAATTCCCAGCAACCACATGGTGGCTCACAACCATCTATAATGGGGTCTGGTGCCCTCTGCTGGCCTGCAGCATACACACAGACAGAATATTGCATACATAATAAATAAATAAATAAATAAATAAATAAATAAATAAATAAATATTTAAAAAAAAGATAGTACTTGAAGTTTAGCTAGAAAAATAAGACAACTTAAGGAGATCAAGGGGATACAAATTGAAAAGGAACAGATCAATGTATCACTATTTACAGACAATTTGATAGTTTACATGAGAGGCCCCCAAAATTCTACCAGGGAGTTCCTTCAGCTGATAAATACCTTCAGCAAAGTGGCTGAATACAAAATTAGCTCCAAAAAGTCAGGAGCCCTCCTGTAGACAATGATAAATGGGATGGTGTACCCAGCTGGTTTTCAGTCTTGTCTTAGTCCAATGTTTCCCCAATATGTTCCCTAATATTTTTTTTTAATGCTGCAAGATCCCTGCGGCAGTAGGCAGCAGAAATGCCGTAGGTCCCAAATGGTGGTAGCGGGCCATGTGGTGGCACTGGGAGCAGCCAGTCCCAGGCAGAAATGGCTGCCAGTTCCAGAGCGGTGGCCTGAGCGGTGGTCGTGGACCATGTGGTGGCAGGCAGCAGGCTCTGGGAGCAGCCAGTCCCAGGCAGAGACGGCTTCCGGTCCCCGAGCAGTGGCTGGTCCCAGGCAGGGAGACACATGGCAAGCGGGCAGAAGACAGAGACATGGATAGACACGACATGCAGGATGAGGTTGAATATTTATTCAGGGGGTTATGGAGGAGGAAGGGTGAAGGGGACAGAGAGAGAGAGGGGGGGAGAAGGAGGAGGAGGAGGAGGAGGTGGAGGAGGAGGAGAAAGAGACAGAGAAGGGGGAAGCGGAGAAGTGGGGAGAGAGGCAGAAGCTTCTGCCTCTCCGAGAGGAAGATGGAAAAGAGAGGGAGCTCAGGCCAGAAGCTGAAGATCAGCCTGCCTCAGTGGATGGGGGAGGGAGTGGGCATCACTTGTCTCTTAAAGAGACAGAAAACCATAACACTCCCTTCCCTATGTTTTGGAATGGTAATAGATATTCTGTGCCATTATATGTTGGAAGTATGTGAACTGGTTTTTGATTTTGGTTTTATATGTGATTACAGTTAAGAGATTACATGAATCTCAGAAGAGACTTTGAACTCTGGATTTTAAACATTGTTGAGACTGTGATAGACTATGGGGACTTTTGAAGTTGAACTAAATGCATTTTGCATTATTATATTGTTACAGTTCTATGGGAGCCAACAAGTGGAGTATGGTAGTTTGAATATAATTGGCCCTCAAAATTTCATAAGGTGTGGCACTATTAGGAGGTATGGCTTTGCTGGAATGGGAATGGCCTTGTTAGAGGAAGTGTGTCACTGTGGGGCAGGCTTGCCACCTAGTGTCTCAGTTGACTTTCTGTTGACTGCAAGATATAGGGCTCTCAGCTACCTCCCCAGTACCATTTCTGCCTGCATGCCACCATGCTCCCCACCATTGATAATGGACTGAACCTCTGAAACTGTAAGCAAGTCACCCCAATTAAATGTTTTACTCTATAAAGAGTTGCTGCGGTCACAGTATCTTTTCAAAACAATAAAAACTAAGGCACTTAGTAAGAAAGATGAAAAATGACATGTCAGAAAAGGGAATCTACAAAGCACAGGGGTGAAAGCATATCTCTTGCTACAGAAGCTTCTATTATCGCAATATTCTTGGTGGGAAAAGGACCAGGTAGAGGAAACCGGAAATGAGGATGAGGAAGGGGCTACCTCACTAAGGATGTGTGTCACATTCAAAACATAGGACTTTTAAGGACTCACACAAGCTAGGCAAGGATTCTCACACTGAGAAATATCCCTGCCTCCTATTTATTTATTTATTTATTTATTGTTGTTATTTCTGTGTATGTGCATATATTATATATGCATGCCCATATGCATGCATGTGTGTGCATGCATAGACTGTCTGAGGTTGACTTGGGTATCTTCCTCAGTTGCTCTCCATCTTTTTTTTTTAAAGACAAGATCTCAGACTGAACCTAGAACCCAGGGCTTCAGTGGTTGGCTATCCCATGAAGTCCAGGGATCCCCTGACACCTGCCTCCCACACTGATATGTCTGATGCTTGACATGGATGCTGGAGAACTATCCTGGTTGATTTTGTAGTCAACTTGGAACACTGTGGAAGAGGAAGTCTCAGTTGAAGACCTGTAGGCATATCTATGGAGCATCTTAACAACTGCTAACTGGTATAGGTGAGCCCATCCCACCGTGGGCAGAGCCATTCCTGGGCAGGTGAGCTCGAACTGTATAAGAAAGGCAGTTGAACAAGACAAGGAGAGCAAACCAGTAGCGTTTCTCCACGGGCTCTGCTGCAGTTTCAGTTTCCAGATTCTTCTCTGAGTTCCTGCCTTAGTTTCCCTTAGTGATGGACTGCGATCTGTATGCCAACTAAACCCTTTGATCCTCTGAACTGTTTTGGTCAATGTTTTATCACAATAACATTAAACCAAACTAGAACAAAATCCAAACCTAGGTTCCCATGCTTATACGGCAAGCACTTTACTAGCTGAGCCGTCTCCCCATGCCTCCCACACTCCACTACTTTTCTTTTTTTGACATTTGTTTTAAGACAGACCTCTGTTTTTAGGCTAGCCTTGAGCTCTGTAGCCCAGAGCCTTCTGAGTATCTGAAGCCACCAGATCTGCCTCACCTTTCTGTGTGTTACATAATAATGTCAATTTGTTATGGAAAATATCATCAAGCAAAAATAATCAGTAATTACTACCCATCGTTTCTGCGCAACCATGGGAAACTTTTAGCCTTGATTCCTCTTAATTTTATGTGTGAGCAATAAAATGCTGTTTTCTAACTAGCCATCCCATTCTATTATAAATCTCAAGCATATTCTTTTACAAAGGGTACAATTCCACCCCGCCTTACAAAGATGGTACAGAGGACATTCTCTACTTGGATCAACTAGAGCAGGTAGTGCTGCTCAAGGCATCTCAGTCATTTCCTGTGCGCAGGAAGAAGCTCTGATGAATCACCTTCTGCTTTTGGCTTTGGCATGAGATGGCTCATTTCCATAAGACAAATTTCCGTAAGTGAGTTCTGTATATCAAAGGTCAGGAACAGAAAGGCCAGACCTTCTGTCGTATTCAAGCCCTTCCCTGTCTTCTCTGAAATATACTCACAGACAGAAATATTAATGGATTCTGAGAGCTGAGTTCAATGTGGTCACCTATGCACAGTGTTATTTTAAAGTCTAAGGTTTTAGCTTAAAGTAGATGTGTGTGTGCGTGCACACATGTGAAGGAAATTGTATATAATTGTAAATATAATTGGCTATTATACCTCAGGTGTCATCCTGTTTGTCTGAAGCTTTCTTTGGCCCATAACTCACCAGTAGACTCCCTGCTGGCCCAGTGAGACCCAGAGGTCTATTTGAGTCTACCTCCTCACCTGGGGTTATAAATGCATGCCACCACCCCTAACATTTGCATTGGTTCTGGGGATTGAATTCGGGGTTGCCATGCTTGTATGGCAAGCACTTTACCCACTGAACTCTCTCTCAAGCTTCTAACTTAAGGTTTTATATAGGTCGTTCCAGACACGCTGAAAAACTAGTTTTCCTAGCCAAATATTTGAGTGCGGTTTCGGATTTAGGATGATGTTCTTGTTTATTCTCTAGCTTCCTATAGCTCTTGACATAACTCTCAGTATCCGCTGGAAGAGCACACCCATGGATTAGAGGCTTGGTCTCTGTGTTGATGAGATTTTCTCAACCTGACACAAATCAAAGCCATCTGGGAAGAGGGATGCTCAAGGAACTGCTTTTGTCAGATTGGCCACTGGGCACATCTGTGGGGGCATTTTCTTGATTAAAAATTGATGTCACCAAGTCCACTGTGGCCAGTGCCCTCCCTTGGCATGTAGTTGAACAAGCCATGGAGAACAAAGCAGGAAACAGTGTTCCTCTATGGTCTCTGTTTATGTTTCTACCTCCAGGGTCCTACTTGGTTTCCTGCCCTGCCTTCCCTCAGTGATGGACTCGGAAATGAAGTATAAGCCAAATAAACCCTTTCTTCCTCCAGGTTGCTTTGGGTCATGGTGCTTTCTGCAAAGAGCCTGGGATGTGAGTGAAATCTCTGTTGGGCAATGGGATGGTCAGATGGTCAACCTGGCCAGCACAGGAAATAGAAGGCTTCTGGGAGAGCATCAGGGCTTGAAACGATGCTGAGCTAGAGAGGCTGGAGACAAAGGACAGAGAAGAAGGAGACAGGGTTGTTAGGTCTATCTTAGCTGGTCAAAGAGAACAAGGTTGAGGAGTGGTCTAGGGTGGCGGCTGGGCTGCTTTTCTGTGCATGACAGATAATCAAGCAAGAATTATGATCTCACCTCTCATTTCCTTTTCTCTTTGGCCAGTAGAGGCATCACAGGTCAGCTAGTGACCAGTCACAGCACAGGCATGTCAGGAGAGGGTCTCTGACTTGTATGATTCAGGCCTGTTTCTGGGAGACACCTCAATATGTCATTGGAACTAGGCAGTGCGTGGTACATGGGTAAGTTACCGAAAAATCTAGACTAAGTGTTAATATGGGAAACTCCTTTCCAGTGGTGGCATGAGACTCCAAACTAGAGGGAAGACGAGCTGGGGGAACCCTGAAGAAAATGGGGAGGAGGAATTGAAGGGGCCAGAGGAGCTGAGGACAATACAATAATACAGCCCATAGAATCAACAAGACAGGGATCATAGAGCTAACAGAGACTGAAGTGAGAATCAGGGAACCTGAACAGGTCTCTGCTAGTCTTCTGCATATATTATGGTTGTGTAGTTTGGTGTTCTTGTGGGAGTGGGGTGTTTTTGACTCTTTCTCCACTCTTGGGACCCTTTACCTCCCACTGGCTTACCTCATCCAGCCTTGATATGAGGGTTTGTGCCTATTCTTTTAATTGCTTTATAAGTTTATTTATTTGTTTGTTTGTTTGTTTTACATCCCGGCTGAGATTTCTGCTCCCTCCTCCCCTCTGGTTCCCTCCACAATCTCCCCTCTCTTCCTATCCCCCAGTTCACTCTTCCTTTATTTCTCTTTAGGAAAGGGCAGGTTTCCCATGAATATCAACAAAACATGGCATTTCAAGATGCAGTAAGACTAAGCACCTCCCCATATATTAAGGCTGGGCAGGGCGAACCAGTACAAGGAGTAGGGTCTACAACTTCGGAAGACTTCGTCTTACCAGAGCCTCGTCTTATTGTAACTTGTTAGGCCATGTTCAGTGGTTATCTCTGGAAGGGCTGCTCTTTGTTTTTGAAGGGAAACAGCAGAAGAGTGGATTTGGAGAGAAGGGAGGTGGGGGGAAACTGAGAGCAGTGGAGGGAGGGGAAATTGCAGTAGGGATATAATGTGTGAGAGAGAAGAATGAGAAAGGTTAGCTTTTACTAGGGGGTGTGTTAGGCTGTGAGTGGAACTGATGAGCCTCTAATTTTATTGACACCCTTTAAAGCCTAATTCAGCCAAGCTCTCTCTTCTCATCCCACCTGCCATTACCCAACAGCCCCTTCACTCTCTGGCTTTGAAATAGAAGAGAAGCACTGGAAGCCAGTGCTTAGTCGTGGCCTCAGTTTATTTTCAGTCCTTTTATTTGATCAGATGTATGAGGAGCTGCTCTGTCATTTCCTTGGGTCTTTTAAATCTCGGTCTGTCTTATTTTCTCTCCTGTTCCTCTGTTTTCTGAAGCCAGCACGGATCTAGCTGGAGGCTGAGACCGGGAGGCACAGCTGACTGTCCCAGACAGGAAGGGGAGTGCCTGTATTTTCTTTAATTAAAAGATGTTTCTCCTTTCTCAATGTTATCCTTGAGTTTGTTTGAAAAACTGCAGAAGTTAATTGGATTTTCTCTCATGAATATGCAAAAGAAGATTCTGCCCCCCTTCCCTCCTTCCTTCTGTTTCTGCCTTCCTCCCCAATTCCTTCCTCCCCCTCCCTCCTTCCCCCCTTCCTTTAATCCTTTCTTCGTCCTTTGGATGCCTTTCTGCTCTCTCTTTGCCTTCCTTCCTTCCTTCCTTCCTTCCTTCCTTCCTTCCTTCCTTCCT
>JABTXL010006999.1:2029498-2056966 GCA_025134845.1 Neodon shergylaensis | reverse complement strand
CCTTCCTTCCTTCCTTCCTTCCTTCCTTCCTTCCTTCCTTCCTTCCTTCCTTCCTCCCTTCGCCACCCCACCTTCTGAAGCAGAGGTACACTGATTTCAGGAAATACATTGTGCCTCCTTAAAGGAAATCCAATCCCACACACTCAATATTGTGTGAGCTCCTTCCCCAGACAGTGGCTTGTAGTTTGACTGAGACCCTGCTGGGAAATTGTGCTGATACCTGATGTTTTCCTTTATTCATATCTGTTAATTCAGCTGTAGAAAACCTAGCGATTCATTATTCATAGTCTTTAGAGCCTGGACTTCTGTGCTTTGTAACCACATACCAGGAGATGATCCCAGCAAACGTAAGTCACTGCTCAGATGCCCCACATTCTGATGCACTGATGGCTGCAGATGATGGGCATAGGAGGCCTTTTGATGGCTTCCTGCATGCGAGCTGCTCACCAGAAGATAAAGTGAAATAAAAGGGAGATTTTAAAGAGGAGTTCTTGGAGCCAGGGAGATCAGCAAGTAAAGAGCTTGCCAAGCAAGTAGAACAGCCTGAGTTTGATCCTCGGAATCCATGAGAGGAACCTATGGTGGCATATGTCTCTGTGCCAGCTCTGGAAAGACAGGAGCAGCGATGTTCAGCCTGTGGGTCACAACCCCTGTAGGGGGTCAAATGACCATTTCACAGAGGTTGAATGTCAGGTATCCTGCATATCAGATATTTACATTTTGATTCAGAACAGTAGCAAAATTACAGTTATGAAGCAATGAAAATAGTTTTGAGAGTAGCCATGAAAATAATTTTATGGTTAGGGGTCACCACAGCACGAGGTACTGCATATTAAAGGATCACAGTATTAGAAAGGTTGAGAACCACTGGACAGGGGGCTCCCTGGAGCTCGCCAGCCAGTAAATCCAGCAGAATCAGTGAGCTCCACGTCCAGTGAGAAGACTCTGTCTGGAAAAAAAAATGGTGAAACGTGACTGAGAAAGATATCCTACATTAACCTCTGGCATACACACACACACACAAGCATGCACATGCGCGCACACTCACACGAGCATGTGCATGCACATACACAACCATGTGCACGCACACACATACATGAACATGCATATGCACAAACACACAAATATATATACATGAAAAACAAAAAGGTAGATGAAAGAAATAAAGTAAGCGGTGACCAACCTGGGAAGGGTTAAGTGCGAAGCCCTCTGGAGGAACCCCTCTTCAGATCCCTCCTGAAGCTGAGGGCTGGGATATTCGGCTCCAGCACTGCCCTGCACCTATACACGGTGAAGGGACTAGAAGTGACACATACACAGCTGAGGAAACACACAAACAGTCACCACAGGGTGACAAGCAGAAACACACAGGGTCACCAATTAGAAGCAACCCTGGAATCATCCCATTGCTAAATTTATCTGGCAACCACTTAATTCCTTAAGATTGGAAAGAGAGATGGTGCAAATTGGCAGACCTCTTCCGATATCACCTTGTTATAAAGACTTCCATTAGTCACCTTCCAAATTAAATGGAAATTGTTAAATAAAAAAACCCTGAATTATTTAAAACAATAACAACTTTGAAAAAAATACCCAACTCTAATTACTTAAAAAAAAATTCCTGACCAAGCAAAAAGTTAAAAGGACATTCAAAATCCAAAGTAAGAAAACTTAGTTCTCCTAGGCACAAGTCTTGGGTCAGCACAGATCTAAATGGCTCCTGTAAAGTCTGGTTTACCAGATGGATGGTGAAAAACCATGTAAATGGCAGGGCCATGAGAGAGGCATGCCATGAAAAACTATAAATCAGTTTGTTTCTGAGAGGAAAGGCTGTATGTTGAGCATCAACTGGACCCTAAATGCTGCTTCCTTCTTCACATGCTGGTTGGGGGAGGGGGATGGGGAGTGAGAGGGAGAGCCAGGGCTATGGATAAGTCTAGCAATGAGTTACACCAGGCACCTCCTGTGGTGGAAACTTGCTGATTTGCATCCTCATGATTCACTGGATCTTCCAAGGGACTAAGCAGGGCAAGTCTTATTACCAAAGCTGAACTATAGCTTGTCCCCACTGTTACCTAACGAGTGACCCTCTGAAAGTTTGAGAAAACAGAAAGCTGAGGCTAGGATGGAAGGAGAAAGCTACTCTTTTCCTATTAGAATCCAAAGCAAACACAAATCTGTGGACTGGGCTCTGGCTCGGCTGGCCGGATACCACCTGCCCAGCATGCGTGAAGCTCTGGGTTCAATCCCCAGCATTGCTTAAACCAAGCCTGGTGGCTGAGGTTTGTAATCCCAGCATTCAGAAAGTGGAGGTAGGGAGATCAGGGATTGATTCAAAGTCATCTTTGGCTGTGTATTCAGAGTGGGAGATCAGCCTGGGAAAAACAGTAAAAGATGGGGTAGGGTGGGAATTTGAATAAAATTGAATAAAAATCAGTTAAAAAAATTTTTTTATCATATTCACCCTCCTCCAAGCATGGGCTGGAGAGATGAGTGGTGGTTAATAGCACTGGCTGATCTTCCTGAGGACTTGGGCTCAGTTCCCAGCACCCACATGGTGGTTCAGAACCATCTGTCATAACTCCACTTCCAGTGGATCCAATGTCCTCTTCTGACCTTTGAGGACACCAGGCACACATGTGGTGCACAAATAAACCTTCAGGCAAAACACTCATGCACATAAAATAAATAATTACTTAAAAAACCCATTGGAATCCCCCCCAAAAGAAAACCAGACAAACAAACAGAACCCACCCTTGTCGATACACTAGAAGTTCTCAAGTCCCTTATGCTAGATTTTAGCAGTGCTTACAAATAGCATTTGGACCCATGGCCACTGTGAAGACACTAGAATAGATTTCTATTTTCTAAAGTCACATTTGCGAAACCGATTAAACAGCAGGTTAATGACGCACTCCAGCCACATCTAGACAAGCAGTCGCATGTGTTTGTTCTCTTTATTGTAATCTGGTTCAATCATTGATGCCCAGAGAGCAGGGAGAGAGCAGATCCCTTCCCTGCCTCTGAAGCCATCATGTAATGGCTTGGAATGAAAATATGTGTTAAATATCATCATGATGAGGAGACGAGGGAGGTGTGATAAGCCTACAAGTATTATTGATAGAAATAGTAATTGAAAATGCTCACTTCAAATAGAACCAGTTTGGAGGTGGGGGTGAGAAATGAAGAGGAATGGGGCTTTTGAATGCCCGTTTGAGTACATTTGGAAAACATTTTAACACAGTGTGGCAGCAGACTCTCTCTCTCTCTCTCTCTCTCTCTCTCTCTCTCTCTCTCTCTGTATGGATGTATGTTGGCACCCGTCATATATGGACATGTATGTGCATATACAGAGTAAGTAGGTAGAAACACGCATTCCATGCAAGATACATGTATATAAGCAAAACAAACGAAGTGGAGGATATGATTAATCAAGCTACTTTATGGGTCTTGAAACTTCTAAGTCATTCTCTTTGCTGTACTGCAGCATAGAAGAAGATGCGGAATGAATACTGGGCTCTGTTTCATCTCCATCAGAGGTGGTTTTTACGTGGTGACATGGCCGGGCCAGGGGGTCCAGTTATTGATCCAACAGCCACCTACATGCTGCTGGAAAGGCATTTTGTCAATATGTGAGGCATAGGCTCAATCCCTTACCTTGAAGTTAGGAGACAGCCTTGGCACTGTGGAACAAGTGAGCTCTGATTGACAGAGGTCTTGGGAGCCAGATGGCTTTTGCAGAGAAGGAGGAATTCTACTCAAGGAGCCCAGCTCCTGCCCAGTTTCTAGCCTGATGGTGCTTTGTTTCTAGACTTTGCAGGGCCCACACTCACATGAGATAATTCCTTAGCAGAATCTCTGAAGAGTGTGCATATACATGTTTGTTTCTATATTGGTCATTTTTATCATTGCTGTGACAAAATCCTCCACAAACACAGCTTACAGGGATAAAATATGGTTTATTTTGGTTCATAATTAAAAGGGCTCAGTCCATAGTGGGGAAGTCATACAACAGGAGGGTGAAGCTGTCGGTCACCTTGTGTTCATAGTTGGAAAGCAGAGATGAATGGGGACACTCAGCTCTCTCTCTCTCTCTCTCTCTCTCACACACACGTGTGTGCACATACATGCATCTGTGTGCATGCAAATTCATGTGTGTGCTTTTGTATGTATATATGCAGTACATATAAGTGTTTATGTGGGATGTGCTTGTGTATTCATGCACATGTGCACATGTGTACCTATATGCGAAGGTATGGGTCGAAGTCAGGTCTCTTCTGCAATCTCTCTCCACCTTAGTTTTTGAGACAGGGTCTCTCGCTGAACCTGGAGCCCATTGACTCAGCTAGAGCTCACTGATTTGGCTAAATTGGCTGGCCAGTAAACTCCTGAAGTTCTACCTGTCTCTATCCTACCCCCACCCCCGCTGCCCTGATTTTGGCTTCTGAACTTGACTTTTCGTGTGAGCTCAGATCTCCAGACCCCATAGTTTTTATGCGTGTGAAGCCAGCACTTTACCCCCCGAGTCACCTCCCTGGCCCACTTCCTCCTTTTGACTTTATCCATAACCTCGGCCTATGTCAGAGTCACACACATCCCATAACCCAGCCCATGTGATGGAGTCACACATACTTCATATCCCAGGCTGTATGATGGAGCCACACACATTCTGTGTAAGTCTTCCTCTTCGGTTAAACCTCTCTAGAAACTTTCTCACAGACGTGCTCAGGGGTGTGTTTCCATAGTGGCTCTAAGCCCTGTCACCTTGACGGTTGAGACTATCACCATGAGTGTCCTAGTAGGTTGACTTCTGTTGGGAATCTCGACCAATACTGTCCCTTCCTCACTCGTCTTCTGACCTGAGCATGGCTTCTCAGTAGCCTCATCTGGATCACGTTTAAAATACGCATGTTATTAGAGAAGAAACAGCTGAGGTACCATGCGTGAGTTTTTCCTCAGAGATGCAAAGCTGGGAGTTTGGGGGTTTGCTTTCTGAGCCAGAGCAGATGTGTAGCTTCAGCTGGAATTAAACATCCCACACACAGTGCTACAAAAATACAAGGAGCCACACTGTTTTCCATGAAAATACATAAATATGACAGGGCCTTTGGATACCCTGGTGAGGGCATAGGTATACATTTGCTCTCATGAAAACAAGAACGGACGGGCTCAGCAGCAGAGATCTAAGACCAGCTGGCATTTAAATAGCTGCTTGCTGACTGCAGCTACAGAAGGTATGGATTTGCCCGGCCATTACCTTCCAGGCACAGAGTGGGAACAAGGACATCCACGCACAGTTCCCACGCTGTCCCCTCCACCATGCAGTCCTGCTCTTGTCTTTACGCTGGTTTCGGAAGTTCTGGGGGATACTTTATTCCTGTCCCAGTCACCTGGTCACCTCAGGCTGCCATGACAGATGCCCCAAATGAACCATTTAAACAATGCAAACTGATTTTCTCCCAGTTCTGAAGACCGGAAACTTGAAACTAAGATGTCAATGGTCTGAGTCTGTTGAGGCGTTCCCTCCTGGTACGACTGTGCCTTTATGCTGTGGTTTTCTGGAGGGCTGGAGGGAGATAAGTGTATGTTCTCTCTCCAACCTACTACTTCATACGTGCATGTGTGTATATAGGTATACATAATGAGAGTATGTGCCTGAATGTGTGTGTATGTGTACGTGTGTGTGTGTGTGTGTGTGTGCAAAAATGGCCAGACAACAACCCTCACTGCTGTTGCTCAGGGGCTTCCCTCCTTTGCTTACCTCTTGCCACCTGGCCAGCAGGCTCAAGGGATCTGTCTGTGTCTGCTTTCCCAGCACTGGGATTACAAACACAGTGCACCACATCCTTCTTTTCTAATGTGCGATCTGGGGATTCGAACTTGGGTCCTCATTCTTGCAAGTGCTTCACTGGCTGAGCTACCTTCCAGCTCCCTGTCTCTTTTTTGGATGGCACTAATTTTGTCTGGTCAGGTATGTACCCCCTGGCTTTACTTTGCTTTAATTCCTTTCATAAAGGCCCAGTTTCTAAATATGACCACTTTCCCATTGCTGTGATTAAGATACCATGACCTTGCCATGTTAACACAGAAAATTGTCCCAGCACCACCAGGAACTGTCCTGACTTGGCCCAGTGTTCTGTCCTCCTGATCTTACATGTATGTTTCTACTTGATCAGATGTCCACAGACCAGTAAGACAAAGGCCAATCTAGCTCCGAATCCAGGTTGCTGGGTGCAATAGTAATCAACACACAGCTACACTCTCCACGATGAGGACCCCGGGGAGGTGGAGTGTCATACTGCTTCTGAGCTTCTTGCCCCCTACATCAGAACCACTGGGGATTAGAACTCGGACTCCCGGACCCACCATGCCCAGAATTAGAATAGCTGCATCTGAGATGACTTCTGAGGTATGTCAGATCCCAGGAGAGGACGATTCCATTCCTTCTGAGTCAGTTCAGTGCTTGGGATTGTACCAGCTACGGATCTCTCTCCAGCAGGGTTGAAATGTATTGTTTTCGGGTAACTTTCCCAGGATATTTATGTTTAATGATTCCCTTTAAGCCTTTCTCCCTCTAAATCCAATTTCACAGAGCTAAGCGGATGATCTGAGCTCATGTAATTATGTGGACGTCGGTCTCTTGTGTTCTCTTGTCTGAGCTGGGTGCTGGTGAGGAATAGCGAGAGGAACACTCCTCACCTGAGCCAGTGCCCCTTCACAGCTAACACTTCGATTGGAGAAGGTAGCATGTCCTCATTGCAACTCTCCTGTGGGATGATCCCAAGCTCTCTTCTTTGTGGATGCTCATTCCCCTACCTGTTCAAAGCTGGCCAGTGTGAGCTCTTCAGCCTGCGAGTCCCATGTGCTCTGGTTAGAAGGTTCAGTCAATCATGTCTATGGAACAGGCTCTTAGGATACAGCTATTAAATGTAAGTTCTGAACTGTAGTCTAAAGGAAGGTGGGGAAATGGGTACAAATGTCACTAAAAGGGAGCCCCTAAGCTCTGGAAGCTGCCAATTCCCTGGGAGAGATAACACTGAACAGCTCATTATGGAGGAACTGTGGGGTCAGTGCTAACACTGGCCCAGAGAGAAGTGAGGAGTGGGTGGTTCATCTGGTGGAGGTGAAGCACTCAGACAGCATCACTGAAGTCAGAGAGCATCTTACAAGGGACAGTAGGAGAAAGGGTATGTGCGTGGAGGAAGATGTGGGTCTCGATTTTCTGTTGAAGATTTTAGCTTCTATGTCTGAAGTCACTGGAAGCTCTCCTTCAGTGTGTGGAGCCCAAGGTTGTTAAAGAACACTGCCCAGTGTGTGCCCAGCCATGGTACCCCAAAGATGTTAGTTCTGTCACAGAGGTGGGCAAGGCATGGCTGTTAGAGATCTAGAACCAGTCCGAGATTGTGAGCCTCCAGATCTCTAACCCCAGGCAAGGTCTCAGCTGTAAGGAGCCACACAGCACCCACCCGCCAGCTCCAAAGAAAGCCATGCTCTCAAACCTTCCTAAAGTCATCTGAAGCTCATGTGACCTCAAATGCTCCATGAACGATGCTCAGGCCATCAGGGTAGGAGGTCCCAGAGGCCACCAAAAGCAGCAGCATGAAGAAGGCCTGTTCCTCTAGAGCTGTGGTTCTTAACCTGTGATCACCAACCCTTGCGGGGAGGCGCGTCAAACAACCCTTTCACAGGGGTAGCCAAAGACCTTCAGAAAAACAAAGATATTCACATTATGTTTTGTAACAGTAGCAAAGTTACAGTTATGAAGTATCCATGAAAATAATATTGCGGCGTGAGAAACTATTAAAGAAACGGCAGGAAGATTTGAGAACCCCTGCTCTGGGGCTCTCCTCACAAGTGCTGACAGTGACAGAGGTGACCATGCCTAGGTATGTATGTAGCCTCTGGATTCTGGATGCTAGAGAGGCTCCTTTGTTTGGTCAGAGCCTCTCTTCCTGAAACCTTTGTTTTTGTGGTCAAGTTCACTCGCTTGTGTCCTATATCCTAATGAGGGTATGAGGTGTGTTAGCCTATAGACATGCAAACCACATAATCCAGGAGATGGTTCTTCGCCAGGTATCCTCGTCATAGCAAACTTCATAGAAATGCATTTTGAGACCAGACTTTGAGTAACCCAAGTTAGCAATGGGCTCGAACCTCTGATCCTCCCGCCTCCACATCCTGAGTGCTGGAATGACGGACATGTAATGCTTTGCCCAGTTCTATGTGGTGCCGGGATCTTTGTGTATTACACTTTGCCGCTTGCTCCATCTCCAACTGGAAATGCATCTCTGCAATCCTAGCAAGCATGCAGAATGCTCTCACTGTGGGTTGCTTGACAACGTTGTGTATTGTACTATGAATGAGAACTCCCGGGGAAAAAGCTATGTCTAAAATGGCTAGCCGATTGGAACCACAATACTGTGGTGAGATTGGAATGTTGCAGGTCGGGAGGTCAGTTAACTTGCCTTGGGCTAGTTCTAACCTCAGAGCAGCCAGGCCTTGCCCAGCTTTGGGTCAGAGCTAACATCTTGATAGGTAGAAACCTTTGAAATCTACTAACTTAACAGACCATTAGCTTCAACCAACCTAAAATCTAAAAATGTCATCAGACAGTATTTTTCAACTATGGAAAAACTTTCCCCGTCTTGCTGTGACGTACTCAATCATGCATTTTGAATTTTCTCTGATTTATGACTTTCTTTGTAACATAAAGCTATAAAACTTCACAGAAACCATTTCCATGTTGGAACATGGAATTTTGGGTAATCTAAACCTGTGTTTCTAGCTCACAGTCACTCTGACTTGGCTCTGGGATGAACAATCTCTTGTTCTCTTTAAGATGGGAGCTCTGTCTTTTGCATGAACAGGACATTGCACGTGTTTACAAACGTGGCAGCCAGGTTACTTTTTCAGTTAATACTCTTCAGGTTGTGAGGAACAAGGATTCAACCAAAACTTAAAATTGAATACATCATTGTATGTGATATACAAGTCTGGGGGCTGATCTGGCCTCCCTGCGCTCTGTCTTCTTGCATTGCTTTATTCCGAGGTGGGTCCTTTTAAGTGGCAGTCAGTCAATGACAGCTCTAAGTTCCCATTGTCCCGTTCACTTCCTGTTCTAAGTGTCCATTATTAACTATTACAGGAGGACTCTGACTTTGTTGCTTGAATTATGTAACCAACATGTGGCCAATCACTGTTTTCGGGCATCCTGGATGGTGTTCATAGAGACCCATGGCGAGGAAAGAAGGCATATTTTACAGAAGAGGAGTGTCAGGTAGATGACTCGTGACCTTTGAAATGTCTGGTTCTGTCTTCCTAAGTAGCAGGTGCCTCTGATATGGGAGACAGGATGGGGACATTTTACCACCATAGGAACTGGTAATCCTTATTCTGCCACCCTCCATTTCAAAGCATTTGCTACTCTTCCCATGGTTTCCAGTTCTGTAGGACACCTGCCTCATGCAAGAGAGGGTTTTCTTCCTCCAGCCAGTGCTGACTCCAGGAAGGGCAGGGGGTGGGAAGGCACAGCTTCGGTCCTGTTAACCTAACAGGACCCCTTAGGACGTAGAATAATGCCTGCCAGAATGTTCCATCTACCTGCTTAATTTTCACTGGAGAGATTTATGTGTGAGGCTGGGCACGTTATTACCCTTGTGTGGGCCCTCAGCAGTATTTGTGAATTAAGATTGATTACATGGGCAGCCACCTACACAAAGTGCTTCAAAGTCATTAATTCACGGTTAGCTTTAATTCGTTTGATGGATATCATCAAACAAAACCTGGAAGAAGCTCTCTGCTGCTTTCAGGGAGGGTGGGGGTTGGGCAGGTGACTCCTGGCACCTAGGGAGGGATGCCCTCAGAGGTTGCCCTCCATACCGCTTGCAACCTGAGCACTGAGGAATAAGACTAAACTGCCGATAAGTGGACTCACCCAGATAGCATGGAGCATACAGCATTTTGAGACAGGCTTCCCTGCTCTTTCCTTATGCTCCTTGAAGTCTGTCCTTGAGTTCCGATGATGCTGTTCTGTTTGACAGTCTCATAGCACGGCAAAGTGCAGTAGACTCTAGCCATGAACTGTGTGTGACTCACCACAGAGTGGTCTTGAGGGCCAGGGAGGTGATGCAGTAGAGAAGGACACAGCTTGAGCGTAACTTCGAGAACCCACGTGGTAGAAAAACAGCTTCCGCAGGTGACCTCTGACCTCTGCCTAAGTGTTATAGCACACACGTGTCCACTTCCCCATTCTCATATACACATAAAGGAAATCAACCTTTGACAATGTTCTTTAAAAATAAAAAAGGTATCTAGCTGGGTACATAGCCAGGTAACGGCAAACCCAATAATGAAGACCGGGGGTGCTTTTGTGGGATAGTACCTAATAACTCTATGAGACTGGCCAAGCCCTGCTGGGGGCTGACTCTGTAACCGATGTAGTTGAAACTTGTAGAATCATCCGGTCAAATAAGGGAAGGAGCCCTAAAGCCTAGCATTGATTACAATGGCCTTGAACTCACTTGTGGGCGGATGAGAATCCCTCAGGGGACTTTGTAAAACAGAGATAATGGGCTGGGCCTGCTTTCAAAGGTCCTGATTGACAAGTCTGGGAGGAGCCCAAGGTTTGTTATTACTAAAAACCTCATAGGCACCATGGGCTGTCTTTGCCAGGTGGCTTTCACGTAGGAGATGGCTGACCTTCCTTCTGTATCACCTCAGCACAGGATGGGGTTTTCTGTCTTTCTGGAGCTCTGCTGTGGTCAACAACAGGATATAGTAATTCTTACTTCTGGCCACTGGCTACGCACAGCACTGTTGTCATTTAAACCCAGGGCATTTTTAGCCCTTGCACACGACAGCCTTCAGGCTAAACACCAGTCTAAGTATGGGTGGTCATTGATGACTGGGGAAGAGAAGAGAACTCCTGATCCTGGGTAGGATGCTCTTTGGTGTGGGCAGGGTAGAAAAGGGGAAAAAAAATACATTTACTTCCTCTTTATTCTAGATCCCCTGGCTGGAACCCTAGACAGATTAGCAAGAGGAAAACATATCCTATTAATATATGCTTTATCTATGGTGTCAGGAAGCTATCGAGGGTAGATAATTTTAAGAGTGGTTAAAAGTTGGACCTTATGGTGGTTTGAATGGGAATGGCCCCCATAGGCTCATAGATTTGAATACTTGGTCACCAGGGAATGGCACTATTTGAAAGGATTGGGAGGTGTGGCCTTGTTGGAGGAAGTGTGTCCTGGAGGTGGGCTTTGAGGTTTCACAAAGCCCATGCAAAGCCCAGAGTCTCTCTTCTGGTTGCCTGCGGATCTGGATGTAGACCCTCAGCTCCTTCTCTGGCACCATGACTGTGTGCACCATGCTTCCCACCATGATGGCAATGGACTAAAACCTCTGAAACTCTAAGCCAGCCATGATGAAATGCTTTCTTTAATAAAAGTTGCATGGTCATGGTGTTTCCTTCCAGCAATAGAACAGTAACTAAGACAGACCTAATCAAACAGCATCTAAGAAAGAATACATTTATAGCCAGGGGCGACAGAGAAATTGTTCAGGCTTCCAGGGGTGGCAGACTATCAGAAGGTCAATATGTAGGCAGACTGATGGAGATGGAGGTCGTGTGGTGAGGCTTGCTGTGGAGACTCAATGCCGCCTCTGAGCTGGTAAGAGCCTAGAGTCGTGTCTGGTGCCTAAAAATCAGAGCAACCTTGTCATGATGTCATAGCCAATGACTCTCTTACCAGAGACCCAATGGATGGGTCTGCCTAACCTTGGACTGGCAGTCTATACACCTGTGACCCTGTTTTTTCTATCAAGTACCCACTCTTGGGTGTTTTGTCATCACAATAAAATATAGACCAATGCAGCAATTGTTAGACAGTAAGTCTAAGAACTAGGCATCTTTTAACTTCTAAGAATAATGCATAGATCGTCAGAATCTTTGTAACTGAGATTTCTGGTATTGCTTCACGGGCTCCACTGAAAAGAGGGGATTCAGAATAGCTTCATTTGCAAATAATAAAAAATAGCCTGACACCTTGTGAGCCATCATCCCCGACACCATCCTGATGTACTAACAAGCCCCAGCGGATGCTGCTGCTTCCACCACTGAATGGTCCTCACATTAGGAAATGTACTTCTTACCACCATTAACCAAAAGGCATGTGATGTTCTTTCCAAAATCGTCTAATGGCTGCATCCAATAAAGGAATCAGAGGCCTGTGGGGGAATTTTCATTCTTGTGTGGTCCTTGGGTTCTTGTTGTCATGTGAAATGCCACTGCGTATATTCCTGAGTACTTCTAGACAGACAGCAGGAGAGAGATTTGAGGAGGAAAGCGGTGAGGTTTACATCATCTGGAGGGAGGAGGATGCTATAGTTGAGATCCTACCATAGCCTCATCTCCCTTTTCTGTTCCCAGTATGATATCTAATCTCTTGTCCCACTTGCCTTTCCTTCCCATAGTTGTTCTTTGCCAACCCCTCAAGCTGGATTTATTTATGGCTTTAATAATACGCTATAGAACCTGAAGTCACAGTCCAGACAAGGGGGGGACGCTGCTAGCTCTCCATAGCGTTTGCCCAGAAGCAGTCTGTGATTATTCTTGCTTTTGGCATTTCATCCTTTACTTTGGAAAAGTGTTTAGATTAATTTAAACTTCAGAGTTAATGAGTACATAAAACACATTTGTTGCTTTTTGGATGAAAGTAGTAAGAAGAAGAAAAACTGGAAAAATGTGGTAGGACTGTTCTAGAAAATTATCTCAGAGTGGATCCGTTAGAAAACTTGTGGGAGGTAGGTGGTAGAGAAATGGCTTAGTGGTTAAGAGCGCTGACTGCTTTTGCAGAAGACTCAGGTCCAGTTCCCAGCACCCACATGGCCGCTCACAACCACCTGTAACTCTAGATCCAGAGAAGATGATATCCTCTTATGACCTCCACAGGCACCAGCACACATGTGCTACATATAAACTCACCAAGGCATGTGAGTGTACGTGTGCATACATGTATAGATATTACACATGCATGTATAGATATTAATGTATAGATATTAAAAAGAACAGGGATATTGGTTTTTTCCCAATAGAACTTTGGAATAAGATAATAGAAGTGCAAGATTTTAAAAAATTTTCTTTTATAAAAAAATATGATTTTTGCTTTTTTCATTTATTCTTAGTTTTTTCAATAAAATGGTGTTTTAATGCAATATATAATTGCTATATAGTGCATTTTACACATATAATTTTATATATGCATACTGAGAGAGCAATGGGGGAAATTTTCACAATAAGACAACACTCTACATAATTAAGATTTTAAATTCACATATTGGAAAGAAGGATCGATAAGCAAAGTCTTTATTTAGGTTTTAATAAGTTAGAAAGAATTTAGAATTAAGATCGTGGAGCAATGTTTTTTGTTTCTTCCTCTGAGATTAACTTCAGCCTTTCTCTGAAGTGAGCACCACATCAACCTGTCTTAGTCTTGAA
This sequence comes from Neodon shergylaensis, assembly GCA_025134845.1. NCBI lineage: Eukaryota > Metazoa > Chordata > Mammalia > Rodentia > Cricetidae > Neodon > Neodon shergylaensis. The sequence goes on along the minus strand of JABTXL010006999.1, from coordinate 2,043,468 downwards.
TCTCTCCTCAGTTCTGAGTCATGAATACCCTGATTACCACCCTTCTCTGTGTTACAGATGAGGAGACAGTGGTCCAGAGACGTCAGTGGCCTGTTCAGCATGCAACAGCAGCGGTAGTAAGGTTGTACACGGAATTTAAATCACTGCTCCATTTGCCTGTCAGTAATGAGGAGTGGGGGGGTCTCCCATGGCCAGAGGCATTAGGAGCCATCCCTAGCCATCTGGAGCTGTCTACAGCAGGAGAAGCTCGGGGTGCTTAGACTGTGTGAAATAATACTTCGACTATGTGAAACTATGGGGCTGGCCTCCAAATGCAACACACTGCTTCTCAGAGTGATGGTGATCTCTAGACCCCGGGGTGTGAAGATGAATGGAGCTAATGAGACAGGAACTGGAGGAAATGGAGGCTCAGAAGGCAGAGGGCAAGAAGGGTGAGTCCAGACGACTAATGTGTTGGGAGATATCAGTAATCTAGTGGGGCCCTTTTTTATATTTCAAAACTTTAGCATCTAAGTTTTTGACTGATACTAAAAGAATATAAAGATGTAACTTTTCCCACCCCTTCTTCCCTTCCTCCCCTCAGACTAGTAACTGCTACCCTACTCCCAACTTTTATGAAATCAGCATTTTTAGATTCCACATATGAGTGAGGTCATGAGGTACTTGCCTTTCTGTGCCCAGTTTATTTTACTTGACATGATGCAAGTTCCATCCATGTCACTTCTTTTGTGACTGAATGGTATCCCATTATGTGTCCCATGCTTGCTGTACTCAGTTGCTTCCCTTTGTTGGCTAGTGTGAGTGAGACTCCAGTGACTATGCAGAGCCCATGGTCATGCTGGGTAGGCATGGGGGCGGCCTGCCTGTGATTCCAGACTTAGGATGCAGAAATGGGAATCCCTGCGGAGAGCTGGCTCCTGAGACCAGCCATAGTGGTGAGCTTTGGGTTTTACTGAGGGACTCTGCCTCGGTGAATTCAGTGGAAGGGCAATTGAGGGTGATATCCTGTCGTCAACCTCAGGCCTCCCTATGTGTATACACATGTGCCCACACAAAGGAAAACACACACACACACACACACACACACCACAGGGGAAGAAGAAAACACAAACAACTGCTGGTTTTCCTCCTCCGGGCACCCCCGGTGGTGGGATTCTTTGATTACATGGCCTTTGGGCGACTCCTTTTGTTGTTGTAACAAAATAAAAAGCAACTTGAGTAGGAAGGGCTGAGTTGCTCTTATATAAAGATGCCGGGCATCATGGGACAGGAGTCACGGAAGCAGGACAGGGAGGCAGCCGGGCACACCACACCCTTCTCCGTCAGCCCTGGGTGACGGCCTATGGAATGGTGCCACTCACGTTTAAAGTATGCCTTCTTATCAGCTTCGTTAACTCTGTCTGGAAACCTCATAAATGTCCCCAGAGGTTCATCCCCTCCATGGTTCTAGATTCTGCCAAGGGGTCAGTCAGCATTAACCATCGCATATGGAGTTCTAGCTTGTCATTCTCAAGGAACCACCGTACTGTTTTCCATGATGGCTTTACCAGATGACATTCCCAGTGTGGCTCTTAACCCACGCTGTGTGCCTTTTGGTCACTTTCGTCACCATAAGATGACTTTGAGACTGAAATCTCTTGTCATTTTTATCACCATCTCAAGCTACACAGTGGACCTGGGAACCCTGAAGAATTATTTTCCTTACTATACATAAAGCAAAAAAAAACCAACCTACAAACCACAATTCCAGAGAACTTAGACAACAACGAGGACACTGAGAGAGATTTGCATAGATCTAATCTACATGGGAAATAGAGAAAGACAAGATCTCCTGAGTAAATTGGAAGCATGGGGACCTTGGGGGGGGGGGGTTGAAGGGAGGAGGGGAGAGGCAGGGAGGCAAGCAGAGAGAAATGTAGAGCTCAATTAAAAAAAAATAATAAAGAATGCTGATTCTCCCAGAACCAAGCTGTGTGGCCTAGACTCTTGCTCCGCCATGAGCCACGCTGTCAGCGAGGAAAAGGGTCTCTTTGTCGAGTTTCAGTTCAGTCTTGCACTATTTTCTTGACATAAATAGGCAAAATCAATTTGAGAAGAATATTGGCAAACTCAAATCTGTTCTCGTTAGCAACACAGTTTGAAGAATATGTATTTACTGATTGTTTTCTGACAGGACCACAAAAGACTCAGAAATGATATTTCCAAATTGTAATAAAACCACTGTCAAGTTTCTGGTTCAATCTTTCCTGAGCAGCAGGCGATAACATTCAAAAATTGGTGTGTGCAGTTTTGGAGGGGGCTGTACTCGAATGATTAATGGTTCGGTCTTGATTTGAATTGGGAAAGAGGAATAAGGCAGGATCTATTAAGAGTGAGCTTAGACTTCATCACCACGAGCGATCAGTAAATTCACTGCTGTTCTCGGAATGCATACGAAGCAATAGGAGGGGGAAGTGTCGGGAAGAAACGTCTACCTGAACATAAAGGTGCTTGCTGTGGCCTTGGTGTCCAGTTGGAATAAAACTTTAGCTTAAGAATCTTCATTTGTTTTTCTGGTGACAAAACCATATACCCACACTGCTAAAGTGTTCAGAGCTGGGGAGATGGCTCAGCATGGAAGCTTGGAGACTGGAGTTTAGGGTCTGTAGCCCCCATGTAAGTGTCAGGCGAGTAGGGCAGGCTGCCTGTGAGCACAGTGCCCAAGAAAAGAGAGGGATCCCTGGAGCAAGCTGGCTATTTACATCAGCTGAACAAATGAGCTCTGGGTTCAAGTGAAGCCAGCCTCAATATGCAAGGTGGGGAGAAATAGAAGAAGACACCCAGTATCAGTTTCTGGTCTCTACGTGCATACATATACATACATGTACACCTGCATACACATTGTACTCACATAGAGACGAACACACATAAACAAATTCATGCATATCACACGTACACACTTTTCAAAAAGGGTGACTAAGTGCAGATAAGTCCTTAAAAATTTTTCATGCACCTGAGTGTTGGTGGAGCATGCTTTTAATCCCAGAACTTGGGAGGCAGAGGCAGGAGGATCTCAGTGAGTTCAAGGCCAGTCTGGTTTACAAAGTGAGTTCCAGGACAGCCAGGAATGGTATACAGAGAAACCCTGTCACACACACACACACACAAAAAAAAAATTCATGCAAGGAATGTTGAGAATTTTCTAGAACCCTCACCCTTAACCCTCTCAAGGGAAAGCACCATCAAGTAGAATGCTCTTAGTGCTGTTCTCTGGGTTCATACTACCAGCAGAGAAAGATGAAGTGCTCTAGTGTGAGCTTGACTGGTAACTTCCTTGCTCTGTACATTAAGACAGAACAAAGCCAACCCACAGGGGCTTGGCCTGCCCCACTGTCCAGCTATGTCCTGGAAAGCACGGAACTTCTCTCATGACTGCTGTCCTCTCGTTAGGGCTTTTTGAGAATGGTGCAAGAGCTTTCTGTCAGATTAATGTACCTCTCAACTGGAGTCATTTAAAAATTCCGGGCTCCGGACAGAAAGCTCAATCAAGAGCCAACTTGTTCTGTTGTGTCTGGTGTGCTGGGATTTGTTTTCATGTCCAGGCAAACCCAACAACAGATGAGACACAAATTGTCATTTGGAGTCGGAGCAGAGTCCATGTTCCTTGACCTCAGTCAGCAAGTTTGTTTCTTTCTTGATGTTAAGAAACATCTGAGGTTATAATTAAATCTAGCACTATTTGCTTGAGCAAGAAAAGGCTCTAGAACCAGGTGGCATTCCAGACCAAATTTGGCTCAGAATACCCTTTTCTACCCCATGTACAGGTTATACTTATAGCTAGAGAAAAGAGGGTGATCTAGAAACACAGCCTAACTCCAGGCAGCAGTGGCCTTATCTGCTTCTGCTGTGGTTAGTCTACAGCCATGACTGGCTGAAGCACGTTGGTAATACTAGGCTGAGAAGAAAAAGCCAAGCTTTCAGGTAAAGCCAAGAATTGACCACTGAGAAGAGGCTCCATCACTAGAGAGAGCGACATTGTGAGGTGGAGAAGATCCATGGGAGGCTGCCCTTCTATCTGAGGAGAGCTGGAATGTGCTGTTGACCAACAGGCGGGCACTCAGGCAGAGGAACTAGACCCCTGTCTTGGAGAGAAGAAGGCCATCTGCCAGGACCAGTGGGTCTGTCTTCACCTTGTCTGACCACGGTGCCCTCCTGAAGTAGTGGCTTTTACTCCTACTTTCTCTTCTGCCCTCTAGAATGCTAAGCAGTTCCCTTCTGGCCAGCCTGACACCAGAAGGATCCAACTATGAAAAGGTGTCCTAGGACATGTGTTCCCAGCCCAGCCCAGATGACTCTGCCCATGAACCACTCTCTGAAGCTGATTCCTTATGTCTGTTGGAATCAAGCCATCAGGGTCCTTCAGTCAAGAAGATCATAATGCATCCTGTGGCCTTTTGCCAAGACATTCAGGATGGGCTTTGGGAGCCAACTCTTCCCAGCTAGATGGCTCCACCTATAAACAGAGGCCCCTCTGCCCCTCACAGACACAGGAAGCATCCCCTGTGTTTGGCCAATGTCTCCCAGCATAACAATAATGGAACTTATTAGCTGTTGTAATAGGCAAGGTCTCCTGGGATTTCTCCAGTCTATAATTGGCTTTCACTGTTGTGGGTTCTGCGAGTGTCGGAAATAATGAGGTGACATTTGGATCTGCCACGGCGCCATTAGAGGATCAGTAATGCAGATTATGTACCCGCACTCATGTACAGGAGAATAATAAATCAAGTGGAAAATACTCTAGAAATAACGAGGGTCATGTCCAAATATATAACCTTTTAGTGTAAATTAATACCAGCAATTAATAATTTATGGCCTTGACCTCTGGGGACTCACACTTCCCTCGCAAAAACTGTATTCGTGGGCTGTTGGAGAAGCAAGTACGGTGGGCGTTTAGATTAGGAATGTAAAGACTGCCACAAACTTGGTTGGGCTGGATGCTGATTAGCTCATCAGGAGTGGGAGGGGGGGTGCATACTAACCCAGTTTTCCAAAATGAGATTATCATGTGCATGGTTTTATACGCCCCTACACAATTCCATTGATATTATGGTTCCCGGGGGGGGGGGGAACGACTGTATAGCAATTTATAACAGTCATTACGTTTTGGGTGACTCGTGAGTGGGCGGCATTCCTCACATGAAACACAGCGTGCTATATATTTCGCCACTCGCAGGAACAGCTGATGCAAATGTTGATCCCTGGCAATGGATGGTTTTCTCCCCGGTGCTGAGTATTTATGAGAGTTCCACAGCGCTGCTCATTATAAAATTCAGAACTTCTGGTAGTATTGTTTATGATCAGCAGGCAACAGAGGAAGGACAGGTTGAGAGATGTGCTTGTGGGGAACCTGCTGTCTGCTAGCAGCCTCCCCGCCAAGCCAGTGTACCATATTAACCACCTAAAGATGGATGTGATATCAAATGGTTTTAGGAAAGCGGGATTGTCTATCAGAGATAGGCCCTTAGGCGCAGGGGTGCAGCTTAGTGGTGGAGTGCTTGCTTAGGGTGTGTCGGGGCCTGGGTTTGATCTACAGCACAAGGGGAGAAACAATCCGAGTTCTGCCTGTCCCTGCCTGCTTCCAGCTGTCCCCGGGAGTCTCTATCTCTGTCCCCTTTCTGTTTGTTCACTCTCAACCTTTTCTTCCTGTAAAGTGTGTGTGTGTGAGAGAGAGAGACAGAGAGAGACAGGGAGGGATGGAGAAAGGAGAGAGGAGGAGAGAGAGAGAGAGGGAGGGAGGGAAAGTGAGAGAGATTTTTATTTATTTTGTTTAATGTATATGGATCTCTTGCCTATGTGCATGTCTGCCTATCACGTATATGCAGTGCCTGCAGAGGCCAGAAGAGGGTGTCAGACCCTCTGGATCTGGAGTTAAAGCTCTGAACTGCCAAGTGGATGGTGAGAACCAAACCTAGGTCCTCTAGAAGAGCCGCCAGTGCTCTTAACCACTAAGCCATCTCTGCAACCCCTCTCTGCTCTATTTTTTTTTGAAACAGTCTCAATGAACATGGAGCTCCCCAATTTGGCTAGAGTGTCTAGCCCCTCAGGCCTCAGGCATCTTCCTCCCCCTACCTTCCCAGCACTAGGACTGTGAGCATGTACTGTCATGCCTTACTTTTTTTTATATGAGTGTCCTCAGGGCTATATGGCAAACATTTTTCCAACTGAGCCATCTCTGTAGTTTCTACTGTATTTTTTTTTTCAGAAAGACACTGCAGAAAAGAGAGCACAAATTTAGAGGAAATATCATAAACACTCCGCAGCCTTCCACAGACTCTTGCAAACCTTCTCCTCTCTTGTATGATCCTTTCTCATCTCTGCCTCTTCCCATGGCCACTCACCTGGCTTCTCACAGCATGGGTTTGTTTGTCAACACAGAATGTCTTGTCTGAATGGGATCATGTGACTTCTTTCACTCAAGATATCGCTTGTGGACTTAATCTTGTGGATAGTTATAAATTACTCGTTCTTGTTAGACACGGTGTCATCAGAAGCTCCTTCCACAGTTCACTTATTTACTGCACTATCAGTGGCCCCTGGGAAGTTTCCAATGTGATCTCCTTGTGGCGAACACACAGAGATCTTCCAGATCTTGTCATCTGTTGAAACTATGCTCACCTTTCTGTTGGCTACATACTTAGAAATGTTGGCTTTCTGTGGTCTTAATTATGAATCTTACCCATCTTCAGCCAGCTGAGACCCCATCAGGATGAAAGGGAAGGTGGATGGTGCCTAACTTATTAGCTAGAGTATGCAAAGGAATGTCATTTTATTGCCCAGTTCAAACCTGATTTTAGCCCCAGGTGGAGAGAAATTCATTTAGTTCTTGTCAGAGCTCAAGTCCAGGCTCATCATCTGATGAAGACATGGGTGAAGGGTCCTTGGGTTTGTTAGTTCCTGCTCTGATAAGTTTAAGCCTCAGAGGGTTTTCTGTGTTATGCTTGGGACATAAACAGTTTGGGGAGGCTGTGACCTTACTTCTGGGCCTTTGCTCTACTTTTCTGGGTCCTTCCCAGTATCTCTCTAGGAAGGGCTAGAACCCAAAGCTTTTGTTCATGGCTCAGAGTGCTCTTCTTCCATTCAGAAGACTCCCAAGGCCTCCTCCTGCCTCTGAACTCAGGATCTGAGAAAATAAACATCAAGCAATCCTGCTGACTGGTCATCTTCTGCCCAACCATATTCCTGTGCTAAGTTAATAAAATCTATCATCCCCTACTTGTAGGAGGAGGCTGCTTGTTCGTTCTCAGTCTCCTAAACCCAAAATAACTACAGAGAAACTGTATTAATTAAAACACTGCTTGGCCTATTAGCTCAGGCTTCTTATTAACTAACTCCTGCATTTAAAATTAACTCATTCCTATCATTTTATATTTTATCACGAGGCTTGTGGTTTACCAGTAAGGTTCCGGGAGTCTGTCTCCTTTGGCAGCTACATGGCATTTCCTTGACTTTGCCTTCTTTTTTCCTCTGTCTCTGCTTGGAATTCCTGCCTTGCTGTATTTTGACCTGCTAGTGGGCCAAAGCAGCTTTATTCACTAAATAATGGTAACAAAACATATTCACAGCATGCAGAGAGGAATCACACATCATCGACTGGCTTAAAATACTTGCCATCTGAAAATTGCCCATGCTTCTGCTTCATGGCCATGTTGGCAAGGGAAGGTTCTGAGGCACATGTGATGGAGATGCCACTTGATGTAGGCTGCTATCCATGGCTCAAAGGGCCAAATGCATATCTCCCAAGGCTCAAAGATACTGGTCATTGGGTATGGCCACAGTAATCCAGTGTGACCTCCACCCTGTTATCATAGTACTCTCTCTTCAATTAGGTTCTTGAGACCTTTGTTTGTTCTTTCCCAAGAGAGTGGAATCTTGGATAAGGAGGAGGGAGGTATGAGAGACAGAGTGAAGAAAGATGAACAGGGCCAGTTGGAAGGCAGGCACTGAGAGATCTCAGAAAGAAGATACAGCAATCAAAATAGGACAATTTCCAATGGGAACATAGGCTAAAATGGCTGTTGTTGACAGGGGGATGGGAAACAAGAACTTTTTGTGTTAAGAAAGCTCTCACACAGCCTGGATATGGGAGTTTTGCCTAGTCTTATTATATCTTGTTATGCCACGTTTAGTTGATATCATTGGGAGACCGGCTCTTTTCTGAAGGGAAAAGGGGGAGTAGTTGATCTGAAGAACAGGGGAGGTTGCTTAGGGGTGAGGCTAGGAGGAGTGGAGGGAGGAGAGGCTGCAGTTGGGATGTGTTCTATGAGAGAAGATAAGTAAAAAGAAAAAAGAAAAGAGGAAAAAAAAAAGCTCATGCCCTGGATAATACTCACCCCACCCCTAGATCAGTTTTCTGTGGCTTTCAGAACAAAACTGGGGGGCTCAAGGCAGCAGGAAGGTATTCTCTTACAGTTTTGCTGTCTAGAATCTAAAACTTAAGGTACTGTCCAGAGGGCTATGCTCCCTGTGGAGGTCCTAGGGACACTTCTTCCCTCTCCTGGTTTCTGGGGACTGACCCAACCCTAAATACTTCCTGGCTCACAGATCCCTCACTCCATCACTGTCTCTGTCTCCAGAGACCACGTTCCTTCTGTGACTGTCTCCGTTTTCTCTTCATAGAAAGATATTGGTCATTACAGTTGTCAGGGTCCACCATAATTTAGTATAACCTTGTATGATGACTAATCAGATCTGCAAAGACCTCATTTCTAAATGAGGTCACATCCTGAGGCCGTGGGATGACACGGATTTGAGAGAAGGGTCAATCCGGCGCATTCTCTGAATAGAGATCACCTTGTCAGCATCCTGGGAGAACAGCACTGGGTCAACCTGGAGATTTGGATGCTGATTCCAGGTCCTGGGAAGGTCCTGCAAGCAGCTAAGGAGTCACGATCCATTACAGGACAATCTCTACAGGGCAAGTTCTAGTTTGCAATCAGCAGGATTGAGTTCTTCCTTTTTTAAGGGGAAAAACTCATCCAGATTTTAAAAATACCCAAATCTATAACCACACTTAAGAGAATTAATCCTTGCACAGTAACAGGGACACAGGCAAGACAGCTCATGTTGAACATCCCACCACACAGTGATAATAATCTCAGCATTTCAAAAATAATACATGGCCAGTTTAAAATACTCAGACATTTTTCTCCTCAAGCCATATTTTCCTCTTTTGTCTAAAATATGTTATTTTTGAGAAATGGGATTATATTAGCTGAATTTTCAATAATATCAGGTATGTCATCTTTTCCTGATTTTTTCCTTTTCAAAACTTTTTAAAAAGATTTATTTGTTTAATTAAGCAAATATATGTATTTAAGTCTTTTGTTTGCATGTATGTATGCACAACACGTGTGTGCTTGGTGCCTGTGGAGGTCAAAAGAGAGGGGCATCGGGTCTCCAGGAAATGGAGTTTCTGGATGGTTGTGAGTGACCACGTGGGAGTTGGGATCTAATCCTGGGTCCTCGGCAGAGGCAAGAAATTCTCTAAGGGCTGGGCAGTCTCCCCAGGCCCTAGTTTTTCCCTTGACAAATAAACTTATAAATGCCACGTAAAGAAGTTTTGCTATTGCTGTTCTTGTCCATCGACATTTATTACACATTTTTATTGAATAAATCAAATGATTCATTGCATACTAATTTTTACAGTCAGACATATTGGGGTTTCTGAAGGTATTAGTTTTCAAGTATGTACTTTAAAACTTCTGGGGGCACTTCTATGATTCATTGCATGATGATATTATATAAATACAAGTTTAGGTGCCTATTAAAAATAGATTTGAGTCCCATAATCTGAAAATTGCTCAGTTCTTTGGCTTTGTAATACATCACTTTAGTTGGCAGTCGAGAGCCCATTATGATATTAGCAGATATTTCAGTGGTAATAGGAATGTGCTCACAGGAAGGGTAGGAGAAAAAGATCTGTTTCTAATGGGTCTCGGAGTCACTGGGAGCTGGGTAATGCTTTGTGGGCATAAAAAATTAAATACTGGGAGCAGAGCAGTTTAAAATATTTGAGTTCTAGATGGTATTTTAAAATGCTGCATCTCATAAAAATATTGTTTAAAACTGTAAGTATTAAAAAAGTAGTCAGACATGGCTCTTAATTTTCTGCTTCCATTCTGAAAAATGAGCAGGAGTGGGTGAACTGTAGTGGTGGGGGGCCCCGAGAGGATATGTGGGGACAGCTCTATTTTGCCATTTTTGAGATGGATGGATGCTCCGAGGACATCAGCACATCCCCTGGAAGCTGGCTGGGAATGACAACACAGACGTCCCATACAGATGTGGCTCACTGCCACAGGACCAGTGCAGGGAGAGCATTGCACCCTGAGGGCACGCTGAGGTGTCAATGCCTGCCGCTTCTCATCTTGGTTTAGTCTTTATCACATCAGGCGTGTCCGCCCTGCTCCCCCAGCTGATATCTGCCGCAAGGAATCTGTGCTTCCAATTTATTTCTCATGAATTTAATGTGGGTAAAGCAGTTGCAGAAACTGAGGCGGGCAGCCTGGGATAATTGCAGATTCCTCGCTCCCTCGGTTTGGTTCCAAACATTTCCAGATTGGAGTTGCTGAGCCTCAGACTCTGTCAGGGCTTGAGTTTTATTTCACCCAATGGCTAGTTGCTTTTTCAAATTGTTGTTTGCTTTTTTAAAAAGAAAAAAGACTTGGTGTTTGTCATATTTTTCTCCTTCCAAAAGGCTTGGGATGGTAAGATGTGTTGATGTCCTCTGGTAACAAGGAGCATCTAAACTGTGTGTGTGTACATGTATATGTGTATATAGGTGTGTGTACATATGTATGTGTGTGTGTATAAGATGTGTGTACATGTGTATGTGTGTATATAGGTGTGTGTATATATGTATGTATGTATGTGTGTATAAGATGTGTGTACATATGCATGTGTGAATATAGGTGTGTGTACACTTGTATATGTGTATATAGGTGTGTGTACACATGTATGTGTGTATATAGGTGTTTCTACATGTGTATGTGTACATATAGGTGTGTGTACATGTGTATGTGTATATATAGGTGTGTGTACATGTGTATGTGTGTCTATAGGTATGTGTAGTGTGTATATGTGTAGGTGTGTCTATAGCAGAGCGTGTGTACATGTGTATGTGGTATATAGGTATGTGTAGTGTGTACATGTGTATGTGTGTCTATAGCAGTGCGTGTGTACATGTGAAGGCCAGAGATCATCATTAGATGTCCTCCTTTGTTGCTTTCCACCTTATTCTTTGGAGCAGCATCTCTCACTGGACCCATAGCTCACTAATTCAGTTCAACTGGCTGGCCAATAAGCTCTAGGGCTCTGATTACAGTGGTTTTACTACATGGGTTTTAGGTATTGGAACTCAGTTTCATTTGCTTCTGTGGCAAGTGCTTTGTTGGCTGAGCCATCTCTCCAGCCCCTCGCTTGCACGTTAGCATCCTCTAAGGACTTATTGATAAAGACAGCACTCAGCTACCTCCTCTAACTCCTTGAGTAAGAGTCACTAAGAGCCAAGTCATAGCTGACCGGGACTGATAAGGATGAGAATAATCCCAGTCTTGTCTCTCAAGCCTCCAGCATTCTTGGTTTACGCCTCTGTAATTCACCTGCCAGCAACTGGCTTCCTGGAGGTCCCGTCTCTAGGTGGATTCAGCTAAGTGGGGATGATGGCCGTGGTGAGCTCTAGACAGCAATAGTCCTGGAAGAAGTTTCGGGCAGAGAGTGAGGCAATGAAGGACATCTATGGCACGACTTGGATCAGAGCCATGACACTACTTGAGGAACCATCCTTGGACCATAGAAGCTGGTGTTGTGGGAAATAGAAGGCCGGCTGTTATTGTCGGAACTATGGCACTGGCCTGTGGTCATAGCACCAAAGCAAAAGTAAGAAGTGTTGTGAGTCAATGTATGTACTGCCTGTGTGTGTGTGTCTGTGTGTGTTTAAGAAGCATCTTTATGTAACCCAGGCTGGAGCTCACACGTTTCCTCTCATAGAGGGCTTCTGGGATTACAGATCCGTCCTACCATCTCCTATTTACATGGTCTTTAGCAGCCGGGCTAAGTGTTGCTCCCTTCCACTCCTCCCTGGTCTCCAGCTCCTGGTTTTCCAGGACATACCCACATCATCTGTACTTCCCATATTGGGGTCTGCTGCTCACTCACTTGCATCACTGCAGGTTACATTAGGGATGGGATACACACGGGCTTCTCATCATCTGTGATTTACTTTCTCACAGAACAGAAACCTTTGAGGACACAGCCACGTTTTTAACAGTCTTGTTTCTATGGCGCAGTGCCCTCCGGGAAGGCAGCGTAGATGCTTCCTGAGAAGATAAGTTGCAAACCCTGGATCCTTCTTGTAATTAGCTTTATATTTTGTCACATCATAGACTTTACGGTGTTCTTATCGATCAGGGCTTTAATAACCGTTCCTGAGTTGGAGAGATGCCCTCCTTGCAGCTCTCACAGAGGACCCAGGTCCAATTCTCAGTGCCTATGTAAGGTGGTTTACTACTTTCTGTAACTCTAAATCCAGGACGTCCATCCTGATCTCTTTCTGACATCTACAGGCACTTGGGCGAACACACACACACACACAGAAATAATTAAAAAAAAAACTATTTCAAGTGGTTTGGTATGAGAGCCTGCAGAGATGCTCCCCAAGTTGATTTATTGTTTCTCTGGGCCAGAAAATATGGCCCAGACTCTTCAGCTGTTTCCATGTGGTTGCCATGTGAGCAAGTCAATGGCAGACAAAAACATCAATGCAACTCTACTCTGTGGTACTTGTGCTTTTAGCAACTGTTCATTGAGAGCAAATACAGTGCCAGAATGCTAGGGACAATTTGAGAGATGCTTTTAAAGCAGCTTCCAGACAAATGGTTAAATTAGATCAGATCAGCAGTTTTAGATATACACCTGTGTGATTTTAGTTTCTCTGGGAACCAAGTCAAGATAGAAATGCCTATGCTTGTCTCATGTGTTCGTGGACACACTGAAATCACTCCTTTTGGGCTGGGGAGCTGGCTCAGTGAATAAATTTCTCACGTTAAAAGCACAAGGACCCGAATTCAATCCCCAGAACCCATACAGAAAGAGACCAGAAAGGAGATATGCCCTGGCAATCTCAGCACTGGGGAGGCAGAAACAGGGGGATCTCTGGAACACCATATACAACCAATCTAGTATAAGTGACAAGTTCCACCCCAATTTGGTATACCTGGAGTCATAAAAATAAGGTGGATGGCACCTGAGAAATGGTAACAGCGTTATCTGATGGCTCCATGTACACCTACATCTGCACACACATGGACCGTCCCCCTTCCCAATTACAAAACTAAGTCATTTCTTTGTCCTCTCAGGTCCACGGCCTGTGGGGTGCTCGTTGTTGAGGTGAACTACCCGCTGGACTCAATGGCTTATGGACTTGAAGAGCTGACCTTTAGCAAGACTGACCACCAATCTCTTGACTTTCTGTCTTCATTTTACTTTTCATGTGTGTATGTGTGTATGACTGCAGTGTTTGTGGACTCATCTGATCTCCTGTAAAATATTCCCTAGAGCCAAATTCAGAACAGGGGCCTTGCTTCCCATATGTCAACTCAGAGTCTACTTCTTGCTCTGCTGCTATCCTTGCTCGTAGGCTTTCCTACCTGTTCCATCATTGGAGTGATTAGAACATCATTGTTCTTCACAGTTCTCGGGGTGGGGAAAATGCCTGTGGTCTTAGGCAAGTGGAATAGTGAAGCCAAGCTCCTCAGGCCTAATGAGCAATCTGAGTCAAGGCTGAAGGAGACAGTGTGGAGGCCCAGAGTACCCCCGGAGCCAGTGTGGAGGCCCAGAGTACCCCCGGAGCCAGTGTGGAGGCTGAGAGTACCCCTGGAGCCAGTGTGGAAGCCAAGAGCACCTCTGGGGCCAGTGTGGAGGCCAAGAGCATC
>JABTXL010006999.1:2006636-2019538 GCA_025134845.1 Neodon shergylaensis | reverse complement strand
GCCAGGCAGTGTTTAAAAGAATACAGTTTCCGCGTAATTATTTCGGGTACAAAGCTAGCCATGCGGGCGGCCGGGTGCTGGGGACGCAGCCCAGCCGCCCCTGTTACTACAGGCAGTTTTATTTTGGATAACCAATTGGTGTGCTCTTCCCTGGGAAAGACTATTCTTCCTACTCTCGGCACTCCTTGGCTGGCCTTAGCTTTTGCCTAGGGTTGAGGCCTCATGGGCTGTCACTGATCCATGTTAACATGTTTATTGGTGTGCTCCTTGTTCAGGTCACATTTAGGAAGCCATGTTAGTGATATTTTACAGATGTAGCTTCTGACATTTCTAGGAGACACAATCTCACTGCAAGCTTTGGTTTCTCTGGCTCTTAGAATCTTTCTGCCCTGACCTCTGCAATGTTCCCTGAGCCTGAGCTGCAGGAGTTATGCTGTAGATTCATCCTTTGGGACTGGGCTCCATAACTCTGCATTTTGGTTGGTTGTGGTGTTTTGTAAGGCTCTCCATGTATGGCAAAGAGGAGTTTTCCTGCTAAGGGATGAGGACTACACTTGCCTGTGGGCAGAAGGACAACATTTATAATGTAATTAGGGGTTATGTTAGTTTAGAAAAGTGGTGGTTGTAGGTTCTGCTCCCAAACCCATGACTTCACTAGACCTGAGAGATCCTCATTTCAAATCAGATAACATCAGCACATTGCATGTACCCAGGAAACAAACTGCCATGGAAGTTGTCCAAGGGGACTTCCTGTTGTGTCTAATCCAAAACCTGAATGTGAACTTGGAAGACCTGAGACAGGGGCATTTCCAGAAGAGGGAAGAGTTCTGTTCCTTCCAGGAACTAGGAAGGAAGCTGGCTCTAGTGATCAGAGTTGGCAAGGAGGGCAGTATATTGCGAAGGAAAAACTTTCCATCTTAGGCTCTGTGGCTTGGGGACTCTGGACTTAATGGAAAAAAGACAGATGGATGGAATTAAAGGAGAATATGTTTCATTAATATTCCATGTGGTTAGAGTTTATAGAGAAGCAGAGTTGGACACTAAAATACCGTGTTAACAAAGGAATGACATTTGGGCTCCAGGGGACGAAGACTGTAGGGAACTGGCTAAGAAAGCCGTGTGAGAAGTTAGCATAAAAAGGAACATTTTAGGAAGACTCGGTCATGTTGATCACCGCTCTGTCTCTGGCCAGAAGAGTTACTTTCTTTATCCTAGTGTGGTAGAGGTGTGCCTTTCGCGGAAGGCAGTCAGTGGCTTGCTTTGAGGGAGAACAGAGAGAGAAGAGCCCTCTTTCTGTTGACTCTCAAGCGAATTCAGGGTGAAATAATCCTTTGGCCAACACGGCGTATCCTGATCCCCATCAAGAGGCAGCAGACGGTAGAGGCTACACCATGTGGTTCATGAAGATGAAGATAGCATTCTAAGCAAAAATCATTGAACTGCATGCTCAAACCCCGAATCGTAAAAACAGCAATAACAACAAAACAAACAAACAAACAAAAGACCAAATAATCGATATTTTATGGGCAGTATAATGGTGCAATGTTTCTTTTTCATATTAAAAAGAAATCCTCAAATGGATGATACCTACAATGCTTATTCACTTTTCTGTGGCACCCAGATGCTTCCTGAATTGAAGTTGGAAGTCTCTGCTCCACCTTGGCTCTGCTTGGCTTCATTTGTGTGATCTGCTGGGGAGGTCATCATATCCGTGAGCACATAAAGCAACCAGGAACACACCAGGGCCCAGGCCACCCAGGGAGAAGTGACCTTTTAGTTAGTCAAGACACTGTCGTATGAACATGACTATAAAACTCAACCAGCTAATGATGACCCCTCTGCATGTACAAGGGGCTCACCCATTCCAGAGTCTCAAAACCCTGAGCCATGCAGCATCCTCTGGAGGAAAAGGACGGGGGACATCGTGATGCAGATTCCCTTGCAACCTAATCATTGGGTACTGCCATGAAATGTGCCTCTATACCACCATGGGTAGGCTGGTTAGCTTTCTTGAGCTCTGAGACCAGGAGCTCATCCACTCCGTCTCCAGAGGGTGGGAAGTCTATAGAGCAGAAAATGACCTGCCCTCCATATCACCAGCAGGAGACTTTCTTCTGAATCTAAGTTCTGACTGTTCAGTGGCCTCCAGGGAGAGAACCCGAACACCCGTACACACTGCACATAAGTGTCACATAAGAAAATGCCACTTCCAGCAGGGCAGGGTGCCTCACACCTGTGATCCCAGCCCTTGCGAGGCTAAGGTAGCAGAATCGCTGCAAATTCCAGTCTAGCTTGTGCTACATAATGAGTTTAAGGCCAGCCTGGGTTACATAGTGAATTCCAGGCTAAAATGGACTGCAGAATAAGACAATGGCTCAAAAAAAATGCAAGCAAATGAAAGGAAGTCTTATCTGTCACTCTTCTGGTTTTGGGTACTAGGTGTGAGCTACCTATCAGGTAACGGCATGGTGGCTCACAGTTCTCTGTAGTTTTGTAAGTATTGAGTAATGATGTGTTTAATGTTTGCCTTTAGACTCTGAAGTTTCATTCATTCACTTTTGTATGCATTCATTCATTCATTTATTCAAGACTTTCAGATTCAGTGCTAGGCTACCAGATTCTGTGCTGGGTTAGGCAAGATACTGGTAAGCATTCTTGGCTCAGTATCTAGCTTCATATCTTATTAACAGTGTGACCATGTCGTGCAGTGTCTCTGTCCCTGTTAGCATCGTCTTATAGGTCTGTGGCGATACACCACCAGCAAAGAGTGGTTAGCATGCAGCCAATACTAAATAAACGCTATCTCTTGCGTCCTCCTAAGCAGGCATTACGGAAAGGACGGAGAATCCAGGAGGGAAGAAGGTGGAGAAAGAGCTGCAAAAGGTCAATGAATAATCACAGCTTCACGTCAGCCATAAAGGAAGGAAAGGCCGGGTGTCAGGGTCAGGTCTTTGGTCTCTGTAGGCAAATGTGCTTCCTTGATCAAGAGTCTTGGAAGCCAAAGCCAGGTGGCAGGGCAGGCCCAAGCACTGAGAAAAGCCTAGGGGAAGAATATTGTAGGTAGAGAAATCAGCAAGAGACCTGGTGTTGTCATCCTCCGTTCACTTGGATTAGGAGAATCCACTCCAGAACTACACTGGTTTCCTAGACAGTTGTGTGGAACAAGTCAATGGATTTTCCAGTATCCATCTGTAAGGGAAGCCGAGTCAAAGAAAAATTTCTTTCATTTATCTAATCAAAATAATTGTTGAATTAATGGCACACCAGGACAAAGGCTGGGGAAACACACCATTTGGATTTTTACAAAGCCTGCACTAGTGAGGTAGAACTTAATGGCTTTACTGTCTTCCCCATCATAGTTACCAGATTTCAAAAGGCCTCCAAAGAAATTGCACTCCCCACAAGGGCGATGCATCTGTCTGTTTTTCTCATGAAATTGGTAGCAACAGGGCAACCTTGTTCATAGGATTTTCCAAACTTGAAGGATGAGGTTGCCATAGCAACTGATGTAAACAGACAACTGGACTCACAGGATGAGCAGCTGCCTGGAACACTGCTCTCACCAGGGCTGTTGTGCGTCTGGCAAGCCTTGTCTTACTGGGGTTTTGTAGGAACTGAGGTCTACATTCCAACCCTAATACAGGCCCTGTTACCTTGGGATACAGTCCATTCATAGGATACTTACATCCTTAGCATCCTTACAAAGGCTCCTTATCAGCAATATCATAGACCTTGCCAGTGGGGCAAGATACTTGTGTGATGGTAGAAGTGGCTCCCCACGTGGGAAGAAGGCTGAAAAGTTTTTAGAACCACAGTGATCGAAGAGACAGATGTGAGTGGGGATCACAGCTCTAGTGATACTGTAGACTGCTATGCTCCTTAAAACACAGCAGAGAACAGAGGTGAAGGGATGTGATGGCATTCATTTGAAGGCTTTTTAGTCATTTATTTTTATGTCTCTGTGTGTTTTGCCTGCATGTGTGTGAGAGTACCATGCGCATGCCTAGTGCATGTGGAGGCCAGAAGCGGGCATTGGCTGTCCAGGTACTAGCCTTGGGGGTGCTGGGAATTGAACCTGAAACCTCAGGGGGAACAACTGGTGCTGTTAAATGCTGAGCTATCTCTTTAACTCCAATGATATCATTCATTTAAAAAAATGTTTATTAAGCCTCACACTACATGCCACATCCTGGTCTAGATTCAGGGGTTCAGGTCCTGGGGACACCGATCTTTCAGCAAGTATCTTGCTGTGTGCTTGTAAGCAGGGTGTTCTCATAACTTGCTCAGTGTGTTCTTAACGGAGGAGGGTATCATCTAATTGCTTGTTGTACTGAGCACACAGCTTAACACACTTTGTCAACTAAACAATGAAGGTAGGAGCAGCAGCAATGGGTGGAAGGAACAGTAGATTCCAAGGCCACAGGTGAGTGACATTGCCCTCTGGGAGCCTTCTACATTTAAAGAATGGGAATCATGCAGGCAGAGTAGTGGGGAAAGGGCCAGGGAGTGGCTAATGCACAGGGGCCCTCTAGAAGGAGACCTATAGCCTGGAGCAGGTCATAGGAGGGAGGATAGAGCAGCATCAGGACCAGATCATGCAGACACTGGGGATACGCTGCTCCTTTGAGCTTTCCCTTAAAGCAATAGGGAGCCCAGTCAGGGAGGGTGGAGGGACAAGCTGAGGTTTGGAAAAACCCATTGGGCTGTTGGGCAGACTGTGCTCTGCGTGGGGAAAGAGGCTGAGGAGGAGG
The DNA here is from genome assembly GCA_025134845.1 of Neodon shergylaensis. Classification (NCBI taxonomy): domain Eukaryota; kingdom Metazoa; phylum Chordata; class Mammalia; order Rodentia; family Cricetidae; genus Neodon; species Neodon shergylaensis. Next base: position 2,014,787 of record JABTXL010006999.1, on the reverse strand, counting down.
ACAGCAGATACACCCCAGGCTTCTCAGGGGGTGCAATTAGCAGGCTTCATGTTAATTAGCTACAGTGAGAGATGCAGGGGTGTCCAGAGATACCCTGATTTGTGGCCCATGTGCCTGGCTGGAGAAAGAGGTCCTCACCTGACGTCTTGAATAGCACAAAGGGGAAGGAATCTGTGGTCAGGATGCACTTTAGCTATGGAGATAAGGGGTCTGTGACCGATGTGAGTGGATGTCCAGGGGCTCCGGCAGCGAAGGCTCAAGGACCAAGTGATTCTCTGCTATGGGACCCTAGCTTGAGGTGTAGTCGCTGTAACTGTTCTCGTCATTCATGACTCCCCAGACCTTAGCTGGTTGGTTCCACTCAGAAGTGTTTACAGAGACTGGACAGATCTGGACCTGCTGTGGTGTGGGAGTGTATAGCCCACGGCACAGTGGGCAGGACAGAAATGAACCTGGGGCTCCCTGGTGGAGCAGTTCTGTAGTCCCAGCTACTCAGGACACAGATGCAGAAAGATCACAAATCCAAAGCCTGCCTGAGCTCCAGATTAAGAGATCAGCTTGCAAGACAGTGAGACCTTGTCTTCAAAATAAGCAAGTCCATAAATAAATAAATAAATAAATAAATAGGAATGCTGATATAGCTCTGTGGCAAAGCATTTACCTAGCACGCGTGAGGCCTTAGGTATAGTACATACATACAAACGTGTGCACGCATGCACGCGCCCCCCACCCCCCACACACAATGGCCATGTTCTGTGGGGCCCATGAGTAGTAAGTGGTGTGACTTTACACAGGCTGATTGGGGAAGGCCTTCCTGAAGAAGCATCATCCCAAATACAATCAGAAGGGTAAAGGACCTTGGGCAAGTCACAGTGTCCTGGAGCACTGAGTTTAGCACCTATGGATACTGCCTTTCTTACAGACTGGACGATTGGTCCCAGGGAAAGCATAGAGCTGCATAGGGACTTGCTGTGGGCCAACACTTCCCCGCTCTGACCTGGGATACCTCAGTCCTTCCAAGATGAAGACATTTTCTTACTCCCCAGGAATTCTCTTAAAATCCGGAATCCTGGCCTGGAGGAAAGGGGGGCTTAACTCACACACTGTGGACCCCCTAGTGATTCCTCAGGCCACTGGGTGACTGATGGGTAGGTGGCGATGAGGGGGACAGAGAGGCGGGGGATGAAGAATAAGGGGGGGGGGGCAATGCTTCAGTAGCACTGTGTGTCACAGCCACTAGAGGGCTCATGACCCACACTTCAAGTCTTACTAATACAGCTCCCATAATCACTGTTGACACTGTTGCGTTGGATGGAGTCTGGTCCTCTAATGTTTAAAGTTGCTATTTAATTATACACCACCATCAGACAGTTATAAACCCTTCTATAATAGCTAAACATTTTATAAATGTTTAAGTGTGTTGTTCATGCAGAACTATGCAAATGCAGATGATTAAATCAAATTATTGACTTCATAATGTTGGATGGAGGTTTTACCTTTGAAATTGAATTTTCCCATTAAAAGTTTTTCTTTGTTGTCTGCCTCCACCAGATGCTGGGTCCAGGTTCTGCCCCCACAGTATGCTTACTTCTTCCTTGACTTCTGTTGCCAGATTCGTGATGCACCCAAAGTGTCCATAGCATCCTGCTCAATGAGACACTATCTGACTCTTCAAGGCCCAACTAACCATAAGTAAGAAAAAAGATGGACCCACAATGGGAGGCGAGCTTGGCAAAATGGGCCACTGAGCAGGAACGTTCACACAGCTCTCTTCAGGCTGAGTGTAGGCAAAGCAATGTAGAGTCAAGACCAGCCTTCCTCAGATGGAAAGCAACTCCACAGACACAGTGACTCCTGCTGATGGAGGGTCAGAAGGAGATCATCAACCTCACTCCTACAACACACACTTTTCCACGGCCCTTCCTCTGAGGTCTGTCATTCAAAGAACGATGTGCTCATGGCCACATTAGAGGGAGATGGCCCCAGCCTTCTGGCTCTGGGGGTAGCTGCTTATCACAGGGAACAACTCATCCCTCACTTGTAACAAGGACCTTGTCACCAGAATGGCATGGGATCTTCAAGGTCCTCTTGAGAGAAGAGGCTTTTTATAACATTAGCAACAATGAAGTAGGCTTTGGGAGTAGGCATCTTTAGAGCTAGAATATTTATTATCTGTTTATTTGTGTGTGTGTGTGTGTGTGTGTGTTCACACATGTGATTGGATTTATGCACAAGTGTGTGTGGAGGCCGGGGTTCCACACTGAGTGTGTTCCTCTGGAGTCATCCACCTGAGTTTTTGAGGTCTCTCACTGGAACTGTGGCTCACTGATTTAATTAAGGTGGCTTGCTAACAAGCCACAGGGGTCTACCTGTGTCTGCTTCCCTGGTACTGGGATTACACCATGCCCAGCTTTTCACTTCTGTTCTGGGGCTTGAACTCAGGTCCTCACGCTTGGATGGCCAACCACTTACTGCCGAGCCAGGTCTCCAGAGACTCTGTCTTTTTTCCTCTTGGTTGCCTCACCAGCTGCATCTGCTCTTGACACACAGTCTTGTCAGTCCGCCTTGGCATGTCATGTCTCTGCCTTGCACACACTATCCCACTCTCTCCTTGGCTGGGGGAGATCTGGCTGGAAGGACCATCTCTACACTGCAGGGGTCATAGGGCAAGGAATGTGGAAATCATAGGTTTTAACAGCAGGCTGACTACTGGGAGGAAATGTTGGGGCAGGCAGCCACTCACTTTGAAGAAGACTGATTCTGTTATACCCTGGCTTGGCTACTTAACAAGTAGCTGAGTCCCCTTTTCTCTCTTACTTTGCCAACCTCCAACTGACAAACAATTGAAAAATGGTTAAATATTTATTAAATACTTAAAACTATTTATCAAACACTATGGATAATGGCAGCCACAAGTGTTATCTCGAGCACTGGTCACATTCCGCTTGCTGTTGGCATTCTGGATGCATGGTTTCATTTAATCCCATCAACACCATAGATCTCAGGTCTCACTGCTCTCGTAGTCCAGACAAGAAAACAAGTGTCCTGAGGATCAATAGCCTGCTGAGAGTCACACAGATGATAAACCATAGAGCCACAGTGCAGTCTAGATAAACTCTCAAAAATCTTGCTCAGGACGAGGAATAGGTAGAATTTGTTTCACTGTGATGCATAGTGGGTTCAGCACCAGGTTCCTCAAAGTCAGAGGTTTGCAAAGCACAGTGTGCTGGACCGCATGGGACAGTGTACTGGGCCTCTCTGGACGACAGTGTGCTGGGCCTCACGGGACGGCATGCTAGGCCTCACGGGACGGCGTGCTGGGCCTCATAGGAGTCTCTGCTCTGTAGTATTTAGTGGCTCAGAATTTTCATTCCTAACAGTCTCAGGTGTGACATTCCTGCTGTTCTAGAGGCCCTGGGGTGAGAAACAGTGTCCTAGACACACAGTAACTGCTGTTTGGGTTGGCTGGAGACATTAGGACCGCAAGGGTTTGTCTCACATGACTAGACCTAAGACATCAGCTTGCCCAAAGCAATACTGTATTTTCTGCAGACCTGAGCATGCCAGGCTATCCGGATGAGGTTCAAATGCAAGAAGCAAACCAACCTTAGGCGCTTAGAGATGCAAAGCAGAAACTCCACACAGGGCTCTCTGCCGCACAGAGGCCACGGAGGTTCCCAGCTGTGACACTGGGCCAGAAAGTTACTCACTCTGCAGGACTCTTTCGGTTCCGATGATGTTGAAGGGGGAGCTCCTGTTTTGTGCTCATTTTCTCTCATCCCCACTAAAGCCACATTGCTTCATCCCCCCAGATCCTCGGGACAGGGCACTGTAGTCAAAGTGTAAGAGATGGCTGCTTTACTGATCTGTTTATGTGCCGTTAACACACACTATTAACACAACAAGGTGAGGAGGGTGAGTGGATCTGGGAGGAGGAAGAGATGGGGGATGGGGTGAATATGATCAAAATACATTAAATAAAATGCTCAAATAATGAAAGTATATTAGAACAGTGTCTCTTCACAAATGGTGTTATAAGGTTAAATGAGTTCATATTTATGAATCCATTAGAAGATTATCTGAAACATAGGAAATGCTATATGGGTACTTGCGAGTAAATACATGATTCGTTGAAGTATGAAACATGTTGTCTAAAGGCAACTATGGGTAGAGAGAATGTTCTGGTGCCCCAGGTCCATGGCAAGTATTGCAATCCATGAAGGCACACCCCAGAGTCCCTGGCTTAGCCACTGGTAGTGATTTTTCATTTTAAAACAAGATATGGTATAGATCATGCTGGTCTTAGCTGCTTGCTGTGTAGCTACGGATGACCCTAAATTTGTCTCCTCTTGCCTCTACCTCCCAAGTTCTGCAATTATAGGCTTATATCCCCATACTTTTTTTTACTTGTGCAGAAGCTGGGGGCCAAACTTCAGGCTTTGAGCATTCCAAGCAAGCATTCTGTCAATGGAGCTACATCCCCAGAAAATGTGGTTAAGAGTTAGCATTCAGGATGGAGATCTGTTTTCCCAGCCTGGTTCAGCTACCTTGATGCAGTCATGGAAAGGCTGTGGATGGACAGTTCAGGTCAGGCAGCCAGGGAAGAGGCATATGTAGAAACTGAGGGTGACAATCAAGGTTCCAGCATCAGATTGGTCACTGCCTTCCTCTCTTCACCCATTGGGCATCTACAGGAGAACAGTGGTCTTCTGTCATCCTGAAGCCTTGAGTGGGCAGAGACTGTCTAAGGGTATGAGAAATATGGATGCTGGTGTAATAGGGCAGAAGCTATGGCTCACCAGGAAGGCCGGGGGGAGGGAGGGGAGTTGTAGATCCAGTTGGAAATGTGCCCCTGTCTCTGTTCCCAATGAGCCAGGCCTTTGAGATAAGATCCTGCTGACCTGAAATGAACTTCATCTTAATCCCTCACCGTCTTGTTCCAACAGGCCCCTCTTCTGTGACCAGGACATTATTTAGTACAGAGCAGACCTAGAGCCTGTGTTCCCAGAGACGATGAGTCAGGACGGCATCTGTATTTTTAATAAGTGCATTAGCGACCCTGTGGCAGGGAGCCCTTGGAACACCCTTTCAGAACCCTTGCTTTTCTTCTCCCAGAATGGAGGTGACCTCCCTCACCACTCAGGATCCTGTTTTCATTGCCACGAAAGTCCCATTTGGAATAAAGTGTGGAAAATGCCACCAGCTGGATTTCCCTTTGGCTGTCTTCATAGCACTAGCCTGAGGGATGCAGCATCTTGCAAAGCTCACACCATGGGAAAAGAGTGAGCTCATGAGCAGAAAGCTGCTCTTGCCATCTGAACTTCCACTCTCTGAGGATCATGAATGAGTGTCTAAGTTACTCTTAGCTGATCCTTTTGTGTGCCTAAAGTCTGAAGTTCTGTGTGTGTGTGTGTGTGTGTGTATGTGTGTGTGTGTGTGTGTAAATATTTTATTTTTTCTGTGTAGAAATTTCATTCCAAGAATCTGGAGCTGTGGCTCAGCAACTAAGAGCTCCCCATGCTCTTCCAGAAGATCCGAGTTCAGTTCCCAGCACCCATGTTGTGTGGCTCGCTTATAACTCCAGCTTCACGGGATCTGCCACCCTCTCCTGGCCTTCCAAAGCACCCACCCATGCATGGCATACACGTGCATAGATATACATACACACAAGCAAAAACAAAGCGAACCTTTTTTAAAGTCCCAATGTCCGGTTGTCACATTTTAAAAATAGAAAGCTTTCTGTTATTAAAAATGGAAGTATTCTGTCTACAATCCAATCTCTGTCTAGTAGCCCCTACCCCCAACTTCCTATCTCCTGTGGGATGGTGACTCCATGCAACTTTCCACTTAACCTAAGTCAGCTGCCAATCAATAACACCGTGTAAGTCACAGCAGCAAGGAAGAAGAAAGTGCCCAGACGCCAGCTGGCATTCCATGGCCCATGGTGTGAGCTCTGCAAGATGCTGCAGCCCTCAGGCTAGTGCTATGAAGACAGCCAAAGGGAAATCCTTGCATCAGGGGATTTTTTCTTATTGTGCCCAAACATACACAGTACAGCCCTTAACGGTGCCACCCATTGTTCCGTGTGCAGTCCCACACTGCTGCCTGCCCACTGTCGCCATGCCTTTCCAGGACACTTTCCCTTCCCAAACAGATTGCCATCACCAAGTAAACACTGATGCTCATGGTCCCTGCCAATCTCTGCTGTGCTCTTTGTCTTGTGTTTGACTCTTCCAAATGCTTCTTCTGAGGGGATTCCCAAGTATTCATCTTCTGTGATGGCCTAATTTCCCTTAGCATAATGTCCTCAAGGCTAACCTCTGCTGTAGCTTGTATCACAACCCCTTCCCTTTTAAAGGATGGCTAATTCTCCGTTATATATCTGCATATACATATTACATGTATGCACACATGTATACTTATACATGCTTACCATTTTGTTCATCCATTCATCTGATATGGCCTTGGCTTAGTTCTATCTTTTGGCTGCTATGAATATTGTGCATGTGTATGTTTGATAACACCAAGCAATGACTCCTTTCCCACTGTCCACTGCCAAGTCTGGCTGAAGTTCCGGAACTCTCAGTGGCTATGAGATGGCTTGAATGACACTCAATGGGAGATGCACTGAGCATATGGCTACCCTCCCGGCATCCCTGGCTGAGGTATTCCTGGCCTCTCTTGAGACTGGATTTTCTCGTGTTCAACAGTTTGGAAAGAGGACTCACATTTCCTCCACCCCACTGAGATCTCACTTTATATATTTTAGAAATGCTTTGCTATTATTGTTTAATTGAATAAGACCTAAGCCTTGGACAGTCTGGAGCCAAGGAAATTTTGGCTCCTGCTGCAGCCATGGATAGAGGGCGTTATTATAACTATCAGACTCTGCATGTGGCTTGGGTTTTGTTTACAGTTTGTGATCAGAGGGTTCACGAAGCCAAGCAGAATGGAGGCGAGCTCCTGGCGAGTTTTGTTTGATATCCAAGAGAAAGACATACTCTGCTTATTAATCGCCTGACGGACTAATTATTCTGTAGAGGGAGTTGCTGGGTAAAGATGCCTGAGCCACAGAGGCAGGGCCTGCTCAGTGCAGCTGACAGGAACTCCCCTCTGGCTACCAATGCCAACTGTCTAGAAGTAAGAAAGCAGATGAGCAAGCATAGTGAGATCAGCACCTCCTTTTGCACAACTCTTGGAATGGAACCATTATCCAGCGATTCTGTTTCAAGGATGGCTTTATGAAGATGTAGACCTCTCTGCAAGAGGGGTGCATGGCCATACCAGAGCACACCAGCTTTAGACGATGTTTGTTTATTTGTGGTTCTGGGCTCTGCAGGTTTAGTTATGCCTGGGCCTCTCTCTCATCTTTAAAAGTAGCAGGGCGATGGCCTCCCTTGCAGGGCATCCCAGGGTTGCTTTTGAATTCAGTGTTTGATAAGGGCTTTGAAGTGAAAAGGAACCATCTTTTCTTCATGTTGAGTCTTAAGTCAGCCTGGTCTTTCTGTCCCTAGAGCCAACATCCCCTCTCCTGGTGATTCTGGGAGATGATGCGGATGAAATGTTGCGGGGTACCACCTCCCCGGTTGTCTCCTGCAGCAGGGCAGGCGTGCATCCTTCCTCTAAGACAACTCCTTCCCAGCTATGCCCCTCCAGCCATTTCTCTTCTCTGGTTCTGAGGCTAATCTAGCAAGTTTGAGCATCTGTAATGAAAAGCAGGAAGCCTCATTGACTCTGCTCAGTTGGGGAATGGAGGCAACCTGAAGCCTGAAATGCTCCCTTCTGAAGGGCAAACCGCACTATTGGTGCAGTTCCTGCCGGTGTCTTTCAGAGAGCACTCAGCTTCCCAGGGACTTTTTCAAAGAGGGGGTATCCCTTGTTCTGAGTCTCTCACCAGGTGGCACAGTGGTGGGGCGAGGAACTGGACTCTGCACACTCAGATGCAGCTGTGCTTTAAAGTGATTTTTATTTCTAACCCGCTGTGGGGCAGAAGAGCGAAGTAGCAGAAGCTTTACTCCTGAGAGAGAACACACCAGGCCTTGGCGGGATGGGGAAAGCCTGTTGAAATAAGAGCGGTGGGGCTGCGTCCCCAAACACCCCGGCTGCCTGCTCGGCTAGCTTATGCCCGAAATAACAACACACAAACTATAT
>JABTXL010006999.1:1970537-2006236 GCA_025134845.1 Neodon shergylaensis | reverse complement strand
CTTAACCAATGAAATCAACAGATTGATATATGACATTCCCACATCAAAAGCCTGGCACTGAGACCTGAAAACCATATAACCCCAGAGACTAGCTGTGAATCTAGAGTTTATTGGGGAACATCGTGAGTTAGTTATTTAACCTTGTCAAACCTCAGTTTCCTGATCTGTAAAGAAAAGGGAAGGGGAGGGAAGGTGAGAGAAAGGAAGGGAAGGTGAGAGAAAGGAAGGGAAGGGAAGGGAAGGGAAGGGAAGGAAAAAGGGAAAAGGAAGGGAAAGGAAAAGGGAAAGGGAAAGGGAAGGGAAAGGGAGGAGCTAAGGAGACTCAATTGCCCAAGTGCTTGCCACATAAACTTGAGGAAATGAGTTTTCCTCTTCAGCACCCACATAAAAAGCAGGGGACGGTAGTACATACCTAGAACCACTCCTCTGGGAAGGCAGAGACAAGGGATTCTGGGGCTTGCAGGACAGCTTCTCTTTCTACATCAGTGAGCTTCGGGCTCTGTAGGATACATGGTCTCCAAAAACAATAATATAGAGAGAAATAGAGGAAGATGCCTGGTATTGACCTCTGACCTCCATGCATGTGTATACAAGCATACCCCCCCCCCCCCGCCCCAGTGGTGGGGAGGATAGAAATAATTCTTTCTTCATGAGTTGTGAGAATCCCACGAGACAATCAGGGAAGATATAAGCACTAAATTGCCAGCAATGGAGAGAGGGGGAGTGTGCCCGACACTCTTCACACCTGCCCACGTCTACCTGGGTCTTGTTCTTCTGCCCCCCCCCCCCATTCCCAAGCATCCTTCATCTCTGCCCCTCTTCCCAGTATCCCTCATTTCTTTCTGGAAAACTCTTAGTGGCCTGCGAGTACCTCCCTGCCAGGGCTTTTTCTGGCCTCATCACATGCTTGGGCAGAGCTCCAGGAAAGCCAGATGTAGTCAGTATTCTTGCTCCCTTTCCCCTGGAGTACCTCTAGAACCAGATGTTGTTGGGTAAAAACACTGACTTCAAGTAGATCTGCATAGAGGGTGAAGGTGACTCAGAGGCCCTAAGATGCTGAGTCTCACCTGCTGACCAGAACTGCCTGACTGTCCTTTCTTCTGCCTTGCTTTTCTGTCTCCCACAGGGCTTCCTGGTACCACTTCCAAGTTGGCTACAATCACTTGTACCCACCCATGTCTTAGGATGGGCCTCTGTAGAAACCCAAACTAAGACACTGACACGGTCTTCCTTTCCTCGCTTTATTTCTGCATTCTCTCTAGATCAAATGTGCTATATATAATTTAGAGGTGGATCCAAAGGCCTGCTCTGGTAGAAGTCTTGGTCATTAGCATGAAGCTGTTATCTCTGGAACTTTAGAGGGGAGGACCTAGTGGGGGTTCTCTGAGACATGTCTCTCTAGGAGATAGTGGGACTTGGTCCTTCTCACTCATGCCTGTGACCTTAGCTACATTTCCACCACAATGTGCTGATGCCCGCCATTCTCACCAGTGATCACGCAATCTTAGAATTCAAGCCTCAAAAACCACAAGCCACGTCCAACTTTTTAAAGGTACTAGCTTCAGGTGTTTTGCTATAGTAACACAGACCTGATTAACAAAACCTGGAACAGAAAAAAAAAAGCCAAGTCTTCACGGAATACTAACAATGGATGATTTTTAAATGTCTTGCTTTGCAAACACAGTATATTCCAACCAAACTACTCTAGAAACACGAGGGAAATAGTAATTGCTTGTGGGATGAAGTCACTTAGAAATCTAATAACTACTTCCCGTCCACACATCTCGGGCAGGCAGGAAGCAGCAGGGCCCTTTGAGAGGACTGAATCGTGCCTCCAGCATGGGGTATTATTCTGATGGGCCAGCTGCACATTTTACTTGGCACAAGTATCCAAACTTGTCACAACACAGCTGACAGGTTCAAAGTGACAAGGACATGCACTGGACTCACAGCGCGGGCTTCCTGCGTGCATTTGAAGCAAAGACGCATGAATAGGGTAGAGTATTAAAATGACCTGCATGGAGTGCAGTGTTTCTGCTCATTGTCACCTTCCTGCAAATGCCAGACCCACGCAGGCGCAGAAGGTGGCAATCTCCTCTAACGTTTCTACAAAACCCAGCCCATGTGGCAGCACAGGCTTGCTTACTGGGGAGCCCCGAGGCACTAAGAGTTAGTGTGCTGGCTTGGGAAGAGCTTGCTCCTTCTTTTAGAATTGTTCACAGTCATGCTTGGAATTGAGACTCGAGACGCTAATTTGAAACCATTGTTGCTAGCATGCAGCCTGCAGGAAGGCCAGCCACTTCTTCCTTCAGTCTTCCTGCTCCAGGGGAGATAGATGGACACAGCAAAACCAAACCACAGAAGACAACCACTAAGGCAACTCTGTAGAGAAACTTGTCACCTGAGAAAGGTGTCAGCTTGTCACCTGAGAAAGGAGTCTCAATTGATTGAGGGTTTGCTTATATTAGATTGGCCCGTGGGCATGTCTTTGGGTATTATTTGATTATTAATTCATGCAGAAGTACCAATCCCACCGTGGGTGGTACCATTCTCTGGGCAGGTGGGCTTAGACTGCAGAAGAAACCCAGCTAAGCATAAGCCCAAGAGAGAGCCAGCGAGTCCTGTCCCCTAATGGTTTCTGCTTCAAGTTCTTGCTCGAGTTCTTATCTGACTTCTTCCCTCAGTGATGGGCTGTGACCTGGAAGTATAAGCCAAATAAATTCCCTGCCCCCAAGTTGCTCTTGGTCAGAGTGTTTTAGCACAGCAACAAAAATCAAGCTAGAACAGAGCCTTACAGCCAATCGATCCCACCCTGGTGGTACAATTATTTCTAAAAGTAAAACCCGCTGCTCTGTCACCCGAGCCCTGGCCGGTTGCCACATGCTGTGTGCCCACCACTTACATAGCTCACCTCACGGGCTGCCCTGGATGCTCTGGAGGGCAGGTGTAAATATTATCACTGGTCCATAGAAACCAGAGCACAGGGGTTAGGTCACTTGCCCACATGATAGAGAGGGGGCAGAACGTAGTTTGAACCAATATCTATTGACTCGGAAGAACACATCCAAACCACAGCCTTAGTGGGAACAATGATGAACCAAACAGCAGTCGCTCTACCTGCTGTGCCCCTCTCATTCATCCCCTGATCCTATGGGCACAGAGAGAAAGGCTGAAAGCAAAGATGCCCCCTGGTACTGTGGCGTCTTTCTCTCCACATGCAGCTCACGGGACTCTGATAACGGTGAATGTGTGTAGCCCCCCGCCCATCCTTGTGTAACCAGCTATTCCACACCTGGAATATTCAGCATCTATTGTCCACAGAGGGCCAGCTTCCCCCCCAGTTTTCTGTTATTACAACTCTTTAGAACCCTGTGGTATCAATCACAAAGATAAGCTTGTGAGAAGGGCAGGCATGTACTGAGAACTTTGCAAACTAGTCCAGGGATTGGTTTCCTTTCTTGCTTAAGATTTGTGTGATGAAGGGATGGATTGCTCTCTTGTGCTTCTGGTGGCTTCCCTCCAACAAAGACATGCCATTTTCCACAACTGAAATTAAGACCCAAAGTACAACATCAACTATGAGACCAGGGAAAGGTGAGTCACATGCCTGATGTTCCATGGTGGCAGAGTAAGGTTTTGAACCTGGGTGGCCTAACTCCTATATGATCCCTGGGTGTTTCATGTGGCTGTCATGTGTCAGTGGGTGGTTTGTAGGTTAAGGCACCTGGGCTGGCCTCCAGGTGGAGCAGCAATGTCTGGGCAGTACTTATGGTGGCCAGCCCCCAAGGGGAGGAAACCTGGGTGTAGATTTAGGGGTGTTCCCATCTGGTGTCGGAAGGTGGACATAAATGGGACCTCACCCAAGAAGATAGTTAATTTCTCCTAATTGTGGCAGCATTTCAATTGTATTTTAATAAGTAAAGCTTGCTTGGGAATTGGGAGAGTAAAACAGCCACACTGGTCAGCTTTACAGCCAGGCAATGGTAACACACACCTTTAATCCTAGTAGCCACACTAGTTTGCTATAGAAACCAGGCAATGCATGACTTTAATCCCAGTGGTGCACGCCTTAAATCTCAGCCCTAGAGAGGATTATAAAACAGGAGGACACAACTCTCAGACACAATCTGATTCTGAGATTCCTGGAGGCAGGATTGCTATTTTGGACTGAGGTCAAGGTAAGAGCCGGTGGCTGACTGCTTTGCTTTTCGGATCTTCAGGTTGAGCCACGATTTCTGTCTCTGAATTTTTATTATTTGTGCTTCACCTAATAAGTACATTAAACATTCTATTTGACTAGTCTCAGACCCCTACTTCTGTGTTTCTATGAAATGGGTAGGATTTCAGGCTACTGCTCCATTATTCTGGGGTCATGGGGAGGGACTCAGTCATAGCAAGGGTGTTGGGACACAATTCTGGAACTGGGTTGGTGAACTGAGCACACATGATAAAGATGGAGCCCAAGATCAATACAGGGTCGGTAGGAAGGTTCGCACCTGTTTATAGTCCATCAGTCTTATGTCTAAAATTAATTCCATCCCATCCAAACTTGCCTTCCTCATCATGGCAGCTGGGATTAGAGCCTTTGTGTTGGGTCGCTGCCAGGCTGTATTAATACCAACTCATGGCCAAGTCCAAAAATTTTAAGATAAAGATATTTCGCACCCGAGGCTGGGTAGGAGCTGGGTGTCAGTCAAGGAAACAGTATGGATATACTAATTACAAAGGAAAGACTGCCGAGGAGTCTGCTGGTTGCCACTTAAACTGTGCAGTCAGGTTTAGTACCATTAATAAAAGGACAGCCCTGGAACTCCGGGCTCCTGATGAGAAGCATTGTGAAGTGTGGAGACTCCCCTGCGAGGTCGTAGAGCCCAGCAAGCTTAGCCTACAGCAGACCCAGTGTTTGAAGAAGTCTCACACACAGGCATTACTTGGAGGTAGGGGGAGAGAAACAAGTTCAAAACACCAGGGGGAAACAGCCAGACATGCAAAGCGTGTTGATCTGACTTGGGGCAGCCTACAAGCCTAGCTGCCTGGGTTCCTGGGTAGCTCAGTGTCATGAGAAGGGAGCATGCGTACAAAGGGCCGAAGAGCCTTTGGCCACCAGATGACTCGTAATTGATCAGATTTGATGTGCACTCTAAGATGTGTGTGGAGACGCTTGATGACTGGAGGGATGTTGGATACTGCTTTGCAGTTACTGTTAAGTTTTGTAAAGTTTATGATGCTGTTGCAGTTATTATGTAGGAAAATGTCCTTAGGTCAGCCATTCTGAAAATGTCAGAGGTGAGGGGTTTGAATATTTTTAAATATTTTGAAATGATTCAGGAAAGAACTTTATATAGACATAAACACACATACGTATTGATCTCTCCCTTTTCCTCTCACTCTCCTTAGCTACCTATCTCTATAAAGGCGGGGGTGGGGGTAAAGCGCAAGCGGCAAATGTTAGCACTCAGGAGATGTAGGTGAGTTAGCACTCAGGAGATCTGTGCGAGCTCATTGTGCTAGTCTGCAAAATTTAAATATCAATACAAAGCCAGGAAACAAAATGACCCAGATGATTTGATCCATACATGTGCTAGTAAAAGACCCTGTAGGGTGGGCTCCTCCTCTGTTCCGGGACTAAGCAGGGGCTGATCCAGCCATTTCTTTGTTGTCCCAGAAGGCCTTGCGTTAGAGATGGCTATTAATGACTGTGGCGGCTCTAGCTGTTGATTTTCTGCTTTAACTCGGCAGAGCACCTACCAGAGAAAATCTCGGCTGTTTTTGGCATGGTCTGAGTTGACCACAGAGTACAGACATCATTGTACTTTGGACCTGAAGATGACATGAAATGGGAGGGCTGTTTTCTGATTACTTAGACAAAGGGTGGAGGAGGAGAGGCGCTGCACCTGTTCTCATTAGCGCCCTTTGCATGGAGAAGGGCAAAACATCTTGTGAATATCACTTATTACTCAAGTGTCAGAACATCTTGTGTCCTGGAACGTTACAAAACAGACCTGTGAATTAGATAAGGGACGTGAGCCTTGGGTAAGACGGGGATGGGACCAGTTCTGTCCTCGTGGTATCAGTATCTCATATTGTCCTCCTGGGACAAATCTGGGCACACTAATGGAGTATGAGCCGTAAGGAGGAAGGGAGTTTCTTGGGAAGGGGCTCTCTGGCCACCCTCGCTCCTTCAACGTCTTTGTTTTTGCTTGATCGCTACCACCTTGTTTTGTGGATGTTGATCTTGCTTTCCTGGAAAATCCTTTGTAGCCCCTTTATTTCCAGTATCCCTTAAGAATCCTTTGGTGTGGCACCATGTTTGGCTTGTGCGAGATATTTGGCTGTCTGTGATGGATCAAACCTAATGATTCAAGCAGGTTTCCGAAACAGAAAAAGTCAAATTGTCTTAAGCAAAGCCAGGAACATAGTTTTTCTTGTGTAAATCACATAGTTTTCAGATAAGCCAAGAATGTGGTTTCTTGTATAATCTGATGCTACTGGCTTTAGGCACAGGTGGGCTCTGGGCCTTATGTGGCATCAACAGGGCCCAGTATTTCCACATAGCTCCTTCTATCCATTTTAATTCTCAGACTCTAAGGTTCAAAAATGCCTGCTTCAGCCTTCCATCATCCGAGGTCTAAGTCTAAATAAGACGGAAGCTTTTCTCAGAGGCAAGTTCTGTTGTCTATCATCAGCTTGCTCTGAGTTACCTGGGCCTTAACTGGTCATGTCTGAACTAATATATATACTTCTGAGCCTATAAGGAGGCCAGCTCTGCTGGAATCATGGGGCACGAAAGGAAAGGGAAGGCACGGTTATCTTGAGTAACCAATGGTGAGGGAGGGATTCCTGACCCCGGGATTAGGGAAGAATGATACAGGGCTTCCGACACTAAAGATAAGATGAATGCGGTTTACTTGTCACATCTACTCACAGCCCGGGGAAGATGCCACCACCTGGAGGGGTGGTGGGAGGCAGACTCCATAGCAGGGAGATAGATGTGTTTGACCTGAATGAATAATTATTTCATCAGGCAGAGTTTGGAGAGCTAACGGCAATGAGCATATACTGTGCCTGGTTTCTTGTCCGTGACTATTCAGGGTGGTCTCCCTGTCTTAGTAACAATCAAGACAAACACCCACAGACACGCCTGCAGGCCAGTCTAGATTCTCGTTAAGACTCTTTCCAAGTGACTCTACATTAAGTAAACAGTTAAGACTAATCATACGGGGATCCATACAAAACCCACAGAAATACATTTATTTTTGCTGCTAAGATATGGTTCCCTTGCTGCTCACTAGCCATATAAAGAAACTGTGTGTTGAGGTCATGCTAGGTCCTCCTTGCTTCCCTTGCAGCACGTGATCTTGGGCTTTAGTTGTCTTCCATTTCCCAGAGTGGTTCCTGGAAGAAAACAGGAAGGGCAAATTGACTAGATTGAAAAGCAATAGATGCCGACTTTCCTCCACTCGGGTGGCTTCAAGAAATTTGTCACTAATGGCTGTCCATCAAAGGCCAGCTCGTCTGCCTGTCTGGTGTGGTCATCTCCGTGGGGACATAGTCTTGTGCTCTCATATATGTATCACTAAGATGGGAAAGGAGGAGATAAAGCAAGAAAGTATTGATGGCATAGGTCAGAGCCCTGTGGACCTGTCCTGGGAGGAGGGTTGCTTCCTTGCATAAGAAAGTCATAATTACAGGAAACATTTTCAGACACCTCAGAGTTGCCCTGGTTGGATGTGCTGCCCTGCTCTAGGCCACTTGTTCCTCTGTCAAAATGTGTAGGTGTCTGATTCAGCAGTCTTATTGGTAGAGTGAGTCAGACCTCAGCTTGTCCCAATTCCAGCTCTGATGATGAAAGTCTGCATTAAATGTCCCCACCCCTGTTTCCAATAAGACAGTATTGCACATACCAATTCCAGACACTAGAAAAGTGCCAGTCCATGGGCGTGGGGTTCAGTGCTAGAACCGCTACTGTTCAAATGTACTGGGGTCAGAGCTCTCTGGGTACCAGATTGAAAACTTAGCAACCAAATGAACACATAGCTCAGATATTTCCCAATTTCTTGGAATTCCGTACAGCCCCCTGTGTGGTTAGTTTTGACTGTCAACTTGACACAACCTAGAATCACTTGAGAAGACAGTCTTAACGAGTACCTAGATTGGGCATGTCTGTGGGGATTTGTCTTGATTGCTAATTGAGATAGGGAGACCCACCCTGAATATGGGCTGGAGATTGGAACTATGTAGGAAAGGAGAAAGTTAGCTTAACACTAGCAACAAACAAGCAAGCATTATTCTCTCTGCTCTTGATATGACAAGACTAGCTGCTTGAGTTTCTGCCTTGACTCCTCTCATAGATGACAACCTGGAATTAAAAGCCATAAACGTTTTCCTCCTATATGCTGCCTCTCATCAGACTATGTGTCATAGCATAGAAATGAAACTGAAACAAAATCTTAGCATTAAACACACGCCGTGCTTGCAGAAATCTGTAACATTGGAGGTCCACTTGGAGCAGTCAGTGAGTACCAGGCCACACAAGGCAAGGTTTATCCATGGGGGCTTGGCGGTGGACAGTGCTGTGTATCCTGTCTGCAGACTACATGTCTACAGGGCCGTAGTTTTGAAGTCTAGGATGTTATAGATCCATCCATTGCTGCAGTAAATAAAATTTAACAACTAGAAAAGACATTACAAATATTTTAAAAAGTCCCTTGATATTGGCTATTTAGCAAAACCTAAAATAGATGGGTAGAAAGCACACACACACACACACACACTCACACAAATCCAATTGTTAGTCAAAGACAAATTGTTAGTCTTCACCACGGTGTCAAGACAATCCCAATGTGAAAATACAGTCTTTTCGACCAACAGTACTAGAATAATTGGATATCCTTATGAAAAATAGAACCTTAGTCACCACTTCATACAAAATTCAATTTAGGTGCAACATAGACCCAAATAGAAGATACATCATGATAGCATTTCTAGAAGAAAATGTTAAGAGAAAATCTTTGAGAGTGTGGAGTAGGCAAAGATGTCTCGGTACACCCAGCAACAGTCTTAAGAGTGAAAATTGAAAAATTTTGCCTTTTTCATCATTTAAAATGTACCTTTGTTTAGAAAATGAAAAGTTGGGCCTAAGAAGACATACAATTTATAAAACTAACAAAGAATATATTCAGAATAAGTTATATATCTCTTCAAACCAATAATAAAAAGCAAAAAATGCATTTTAAAAGTGGCTGAAAGGTATGAATAGACACCTCATGGCCATGACGATAAGGAAGGTGAAGAATGGTGAAAATCCACACGAAAAGATGCTCAATGCCATCAGCCACCGAAGAGATGGGAATGCAAACTGCAGGGAAATGTTGCTCCAGATGTAGCTGCCGGCAGGAGTGAGTGACAGAGCCTGGGTTCTGATCCTGTCTAGACTCCCTGGAACAGAATTAGCTGTACACCCAGCATAACCCCTTTTGTCTTGCATGGATGCTGCAGGATTCTGAGTCTGCCACAGCATGGCAAAGAGGAGCATTTGGTAGCTCCCATGCAAAGGTTTCTCTGTACCTGAGCTTGGAGAAGTGGTATTCTCACAGTTCACATGACCGATTTGAAAGTAATAGACCAAGTTCTACTGGCAGGAAAGGGCCCTCAGAAATGACATTTATCGAATTATTTGTTTATGCGTGGTTTGGTGGCCTAACGTCCCCTCTGGAGCTATGAAGAAGTTCATTCACTTCTGGTGTGTTTGAACTCTATTCCTGGAAGTGGGCTGATTGTTTTTATCACATGGAATTTTGCTCTATGCACAGTGGTGCCAATCCTGGTGCTATGTTTCCAGTGGTCTCCTAAATATTACTGTAGGAGGCTGGTGAAGAAGAGAGCACTTAGCTTGGAAAAGAGAAGAACCTCTCCCATCTCTTCCCCTAACCCCCTTAGCTATAATTAAAGATCTGCTGTGTAAAAGAATTGACATTGCATTTATTTATTCTGTGTTGTCCCCAAAGCATAATTCAGACTCATGGAGCTCAGCTTCAGGCAAATCTGTTTTTACTCAAATAACAGATCTCTCTTGAAACAGAACAAACCTCAGATGAATTCTACATCTCTAGAGGTGTCAAGTGGACAGGCACTTGCTGGGAGATGATTCATGGACTGACTTAAAAATTGGCCCGTTAGAAATTCCTCTTGGATCCTTGATGTTTTAGACATGCCAGGCAACTCCAGTAGAAAGGTAGGATTTGTGGGCCTTATAGGTAAGACTGTCTGTGTTGGCTGCCTGTTGCTGGGATACACTCCGAGAGCAGGGAGGCAGGTGCCACTTGTACACAAAGGGTAACTTTTGGAAGTGAGATCAAGCATTGTAAATTTTGGCCTTTGAAGGTGGATTTGGGCTTGGCGACGAGCTCTGAGGGCTTTGTTGGGATCATCATGTTAGACAATTCTGCCAAACGCCGCAAAAGATGAGCATAACAGAAGCGTGACTGCGGAGTGGGCAGGCTGATTTTCCTGGCATGCTTGTAAGATCAACATGGAACACTGCATGTCCTCACTCAGTGTCACTCGGATGATGTCTACAGTTGGGAAAGCTCTGCAGGAAGCCGTGTTTCACAAGGGTCCAGTTCTGGAAGGACTTTTGTAAAGATCAGCCTCACACTTTACAGGCCCAGTGTCCAGGTACACTCAGGGATTGCTCGTTTCATTTCTTCAGACCTCAGGGTCTGCTCGCAGCCCAGATCCAGGTTTCCTTCTCTAGGATGCCCTACAGTCCATAGTAGGCTTAGAAAGGCCTTGCAGGCCTGCCGTACTAGCCTGGGGACACTAGTCAGTGACTTTCTCTTCCCTGCCTTCTTCTCTCCATATTTTTGTGGGCTCATTTATCTTATGGCTCTTCTGATGGCAGCATGGCTCTCCAGGATTCTCTACTTGTTTGGCAGATGTTCCCAGTCAGACAGTTGCTGGTGCCCACTGTGTACAAACAAAGGGGGTGGCTGCCTGCCTTGTGGGACCTGAAAACCGAGGATGTCATCTATAGTTCTCTTTAGAGGAAACAGAACAGGTCTGCCCTTCAAGAGGGACCTGGATCAAACGATGTGTGTGTGTGTGTGTGTGTGTGTGTGTGAAGGAGGGGCTGTTGAAGAGAGAGAATGCTAAGAAACCATGATCCATGTTTAAGTAATAAGCATGACTACAGACTTCTTTTGAAACAAGACTAGGGAACATGGAATAAGAATGGCAGGGTACTGAGGATCAAAGTGACAAGGGAAGAGATTGGGTAGCTTGGTGTAGGATTCCCCTCTGCATGCTGTGAATATGTTTTATTACCATTGGTTAATAAGCCGCTTTATGGCAGGGCAGAATATAGCTAGGTTGGAAAACTAAAATGAATGCAGGGAGAAAGACGACAGAGTCAGGCAGATATCATGTAGCCGCCCATGAAACAAGTTGTAAGATTACAGACCACGATCCTTGTGGTAAATATAAAATAATAGAAATGAATTGATATAAGATGTAAGAGCTAGCTAGGAATATGCCTGAGCCATTGACCAAACAGTGTTGTAATTAATATACTTTTTGTGTCATTATTCAGGTCTGGTGGCCAGGAAAGGAAAGCACAGTACCCATTTACATAATGGACAGCATACAGCCACATACAGCCTAAGAAAGCTTTTAGTTTTAAAAAAAGGGGGGGCTCTAGACCCAC
The DNA here is from genome assembly GCA_025134845.1 of Neodon shergylaensis. Taxonomy (NCBI): domain Eukaryota; kingdom Metazoa; phylum Chordata; class Mammalia; order Rodentia; family Cricetidae; genus Neodon; species Neodon shergylaensis. Next base: position 1,994,532 of record JABTXL010006999.1, on the reverse strand, counting down.
AAAATTAGGAGTCAACTGGACTTCTTGGTAGCTGCATTTTTCAAATAGGTTCTGTTTGCTGGCTGCCAGTAGAGGCACCACTTCTTAAAGAGACGGCTTCCTGGTTCATGCTGGTGGCAGGAACAGCTCTGGCTCATTCTGGAGGTCCCACTACAGAGCACATAGATGGGGTTTGTGAGCAGAGTGCTATGCATTGCCTAATGGTAACATAGACACACTATATCCCTGGAGCAGGGGTGGTGAGCATAGCTCACAGAGCCAGTGAATGTATCTCAGCCATGTTGGATGGAGTGGAGCCAGGCAAAGCAACAGCATGAGTTCCAGTTATGCCTGCTTAGCATTAAAAAAAACCTCTCCTGATAGAAAATGATTACAGATACACAATAGAACAGATTTAGATAAAAAAAGATCTCTGAATGGGTTACAGTGTTGAATGAATGTACATGGGCTTAGAAGAGAGAGAAAAAAAGAATACAAACAGTCATAGATTAAAGGAGTAAAGATAATAAAATAAACATTGAAAAGTAATAGAGTAAAAAAAAGACATAAAAACAGAATATATACAGAGAGTCTGGATTATGTGCATTATTGTGTTTTCTTTGGATTTTTTAAACTGTTAATGAATTAACTGCTGAAAAACACTTGATTCTGGGGCTAAACCAACATATATATTTTAAAGGTATCTTGACTTCAAAATTTGAGTCTAAGGATATGTTACTTTGGAAAAGAGGTTCTGCTTTTATTTCCACAGAAGATGAGAACCTATGGATCCCTTCCAGGCTAATGTGGTTTAACAGAAGAAGAAACCCTAAAAGTTCTCTATGAACCCTAAAAATACTTTGTCCAACAAACAGTAGGAAGCAGTTTGGAGAAAATAGCATCCAAATTCCCAAAATGATTGTTTATAAATGTTTGTTTTAATTAAAAGGGCTTGATTATAAATGGTTAATGGTCACAGTCAATCTCTTTCTAAAAAAGGGGGGATATTATATAGAAATGAATACTTTGCATTGGGATGGACTTTGCTTTATTAATAAAAATTTACAATCAGTTTTGTTATATGTGTATTTCTATTCCTGTTTAAGGTATTATGTTTATACAGCTCATTTAAAAATTTAATAAATAATTAAAAATTATAGATTAATAGATAGTCATTTATAATAGTCAAGCTTGGGGTCATGCTAGTTTTTCTAGATATCCAGAGATATATTTCAATTAGATAGATAATCTTCAACACTTCAAAGACCTACAGAATAAGGCATTTAAAATGTTTTAAGAATTTACACTTTTTTCAATAGTGAGACATGTCTTCTTCTGATAGCACAAATCTACTTCAAGAGAATGATGGGCATCAAAGAGGCTCCTTATGTTGTTAGCCATTTGAGCAAGAAACTGTTCTTGCCTGGACTGCTTGATGGTCTACTGTGTAAACTGGACATGTAGGACCCACAGAGTCCTTCAGGGTTCCTGCTTCATGAAAGAGTCTTCTAGACATTCTGCAGCACACAGAAGAAATTGACTGACAAACTGCCAATATAGGCAAAACAGTCTTTCAAATTTTCTGCTTCATAGAAAAGTCTTCCAGATATAGATGGGCCTGTAGGCTGAAGATGGATGCCCCAACATTACAGAACAACTTTTGGTGACTGTCCAGGCAGCAAGATGTCTCTGTTAATTCTAGAGTTTTGAAAGTTGCTTACAATGTACTTCCTGTTTACTTAGGTAATATTATATCTTTCTGGAGTCTTTGATGGAGTAGAAGACAGACAGTTATAGTTTTCCTTAGTTATGAAAAAAGATAAATTAGATTTAAAGCTTTAGATTCACAAAGATGAAAAAGATGATAAAATATTTTCTTCAGTTTTGTCGGATACAAATAGACTAAATATCATAACTGTAATTCTTGCTTGATACCTGTTTTGTTATATGTAATTTTACTATGTTAAAGTTGAAACCTTCCTTTTTATTTAGACAGACAAGAGGAGATGATGTGGGTTTCCCTCTTTATGCAGTGCATGTTTTATTGCCATTGGTTAATAAAGAAGCTGTTTTGGCCTATGGCAGAATAGAATATAGCTAGGCGGGAAAACTAAACTGAATGTAGGGAATAAGAAGGCAGAGTCAGGAAGATGCCATGTAGTTGCCCAAGAAGCCAGATGTGAGGTAACACACCACAAGCCTCGCGGTAAAACATAAAATAATAGAAATGAGTTAATTTAAAATGTAAGAGCTGGCTAGGAATATGCCTGAGCTGTTGACCAAACAGTGCTGTAATTAATATAGTTTTTGTGTGATTATTTAGGTCTGGGTGGCCGGAAAACCAAATGCAGTCTCCATTTACAGCAGTTGAAGACAAGCATTTGGAAATCCATCCTAGCTTCACTTCAGTCTGCCCTACAGTCTATATTGACAGAGGCAGCAGATAGGCAGCCTATCACAGAGCGCTCAGATCACAAGGTATCGCTGGTTGGCTAGAACATGGGGGTGGGAGGAACACAACGCCTAGATGTCTTCATTCTGCAGGGTCATGGTACAGACGGTTGTTCACTACCTCATCAAATTGCACTGTACTCCAAAGTATCAGCCCTGCATTGGCCCCATTTACAATCAGGGGCTTTGGGATGAAGCAGTGACCTAGGCCTGAGACAAACAATCCATCATGATTTTCTGGTCATGGTGATTGGTTCAGGATTTGAAGTGAGAATGTCATTCAGAATGATACTTTTGTTGGGAGTCATGGGGTCAAGGCAAGGGTCTTATTCTCAAACTGATTCCGAGTAATAGAATTCTTGCAGTCATCTTTAAACTCTTAGGACTCCAAGTAGGTCCCCACAGGACAGACATGACAGAAAGCTGAAAAAAAAAAATCAAGCCCTGATGATGTTACTTGTACTCTGAATGAATGGAACTTGAAGCTGACAGGACCATGGACCTTGCAATAATTTTTTTTCTATAAATAAATTGAGGTGGGAACCCCTGTTGCTTGCTCTGAGGCTGCTCTGACCACAGTGGCTGTCTGCAGCCAGTAGACAGAACCAGAGCCAGTAGGCTGTCTGATAGAAGCTGCCGAGTAATGAGTTCCCTTCAAGGTGGGCTTTCAGTGGAACTGTCTGAAGGCTAGACAAGCTCTCTCAAAGTTGATGGCCTTTCCAGCGCCAGAATGGACAGCCTGCTCTGAATGTCTCAGATGACAAAGTACAGCATTTGTTCAAGCATCAAAAGAGGGGTGGGGCTTGGATTGGGCTGTTCTTTAAATTTCTTTTCTTTTTCTCCTTTTATTGAAAATAGATGTTTTCCTCACATAATATATCATGATTACGGCTTTTCCTCCCAGTTCCTCCCCACCTCTCCTCCCATTTGGGTTCCCTCTCTTTCTGTCTTTCATTAGAAAACAAACGTAGTAATGAAATGAAATATAATATGATAAAACAAAGACTAACACGTCAGAACTGGACAAAGCAAACGAACAGCAGGGAAATAGCTCAAGAGAGGGCACGAGAAACGAAAGCCCACTTGTTAACACACTTAGGATCCCCATAAATGCTCTAAACTGGAAGCCATGATATATACGTCAGGACTATTGTAGACCCATGTAGGCCCTGTGCATGCTGCCTCAGTCTCTGTGAGATCTTACGAGCTTTGGCTGTGCTGATTTCAAGGGCCTTGTTTCCTTGGTGTTCTCTATCCCCTCTGGCTCTTACACTCTTTCTGTTTCCCCCCCCTCCCCCAGGGTTCTCTGAGCTCCTTTAGGGCCGATTGCTTCTATGTCTCTCACTCTCAGCATTATGTCAGGCCGTGGGTCTCTATATTTATTTCCACCTGCTGCAGGAGGATGCTTCTCTGATGATCGCCGAGCAAGACGCCGATCTAAGAGTATAGCAGAATGTCATTAGGAGTCATTTTATTGCTATTTTTTTCAGAACAGTAGTATTTGGTTTTACCTGTGACCCTGGGCTATCTAGTCTCTGGTTCTCGGTGCCCCAAGTCGTGTCAGGTGTGGGTTCCATCTCCTGGAGCTAGCCTCAAGTCAGATCAGATGCTGGCTGGCCGCACCCACAAGCTTAGTGCCACCAGCGCCCTAGCACATCTTGAGGTAGGACACCATAGTAGCTCAGAGGGCCGTGACTGGCTTGAAGTCGCATCCTCTTTCAAAGTCTCTCTCCAGGTAACTCTACTACAAATAAGAAGGGAAAAGCATAATACTTATTATGCCATAAAGATGGCATGTGCCTATAACCCAGAGGATCAGAAATCCAAGGCCAATCTTGCGGGCTGCATAGAGGATTTGAGGCTAGCTTGAGTACATGAGGCCCTGCCTCAAACAGACCACAAATAAAACCATAAACCTACGGTTCACGTTTGTGATCTCCACCACACACCTACCCCTGTCTCACTTTTCTGTGTGACTGGCAGACACCCTTTACTCCAGGGAAGAGGTGAGCTATTAATCCTAGTATCCAGTACCCTACTTTGCACAGCGGCTTCGTTGGTGCTTACAGCTAACTGATGCCTCAACGTTAGCATCATTGTTAGCACCCACCCAGAACATGGCTCCTGGTAGCGTCAGCTGTAGGCCGCCAGAGCTCACCATGGACCTCTTGGACTATCTCATCAAGCTGTGGGAAGACGGCTCTTTTCATAACTGCTAGGCCCAAGTCAAGGGGGAGACAGCGACATCCTTCCCTTCCATAGCCGTCCTCATCTCCCTGCCTGTGATGTCCCATGTGCCTGGCAATGTATACAGCCACGCATGGATTTGTTCGCTCAGCAATGCTCACCAAGCACCCATGGCATGCCGGCGCACACCATGGAGAAAGCAAACACTGCTCCCGTGTCTTCAGTTGCTGGAATGTTGTGGTGTTCCTTTCACACAGCCCGGGCTCCTCCCTGAGGTGCCTTGAATCAGCCGTCTAAGGTCTGACAAGTGCCCTTGGGCACAGGGTCTGCTTACCCTTTGCTGATGCCCAAGCTTCCCGCCCAAGACCTGCTTTCTACCCGCTCCTATTTTGATCCAAGTCAGATCCCCAGGACCAGAAGCCAACTTCTAATTCATCCCTGCTCACAGAATCCTGGAGCGGTCGTTCCTAAAATCCAGGAAAAGTCCGAGCTCCCCAGAGACAGCACAGCAATTATGAATAATAATTCTAACAGGCGATGGGAAAGCAAAGCCAAGATCTAGTTGGGTTCAGGCTTGTGGTTGCCACCCCCAGGTCACCGATATTTATACTTGAATTTTTGACTGAGCCGTGGGGCCAAGGTTCCTTCTTCTACCTGCTGTCTAACTGCCTAATGATGGCCTGCCATGTGCAGCTAGGGATGCATCGGGGCCGCTGCTGTGATCCAAAGCCACTGAGGGTGGGGGAGAGATGGAGTCCCAGATACTACCTAGCACTGGCGGCACGAGGTGGAAGGGGCCAGGGTTCGCTTTTTGCTCTCAGTCTGTGCCAAGGTTTTTGTACGCCTCTCCGGCACCTTCTGAGAGAAAGCGAAGCTTGGGAGCAATCCGTGGGAACTTCCTAGAGTAAGGGGTGGGAAAGGAAAGAATTTGAGCTTGGTAAGGCTTAGGGAGGCAGAAACCGGGAAGGAATAAGTGCTCCCAGGCAGGGCCAGAGGATGCCAGGGCTGCCCTGAGTGAGAGAATCCCCAAGGCGCCCATCCACTTCAAGCCCACGTGCGGGTGTGTGTGGAAGGAGCAGAGAGCAAGAGCAGGAGTCGCGGGGTGGAGAGGAGGCGCGCAGCGGCCGCCGGCCGCCGGCAGAGCGTGCAGCCGGGCGCAGAGCCCAGGGGCCTCCCAGTATCTGGGAAGCCACGCAGCGCGTTCGGGGAGGCCGCGGCGACGACAGCGGGGGCTTCCCCAGGCTTCCCTTCCCGGGTCTCGGGTGCGGGGCGCGAGTCCAAGGCACGGAAACTGCACCCGGCTCAAGGGAGCAGGGAGTCCCCGAAGCGCCTCCAATCGGCGAGATCGCGAGTGGGATCCGAAGCGGCCGGTGTGTTGTTTGGGTGTCCGGGAGCCCAGAGCGTGAGATTGGGGCTGAGCTCTCCCGGCCGCCCCCACCCCGCGCCCGCCTCCCGCCCCCTCCCGCGGCCTGCAGCGCGCCTCCCTCACAGCCCAGGCTCTGGCGAGCCGCTCCGGCCGAGCCGTGGGAGCCACGGACAGCGCCAGCTGCCGCTGCGGGAGCTACTCCGGCTGCACCATGCGGGAGCTGGCCATCGAGATCGGGGTGCGAGCCCTGCTCTTTGGGGTCTTCGTGTAAGTAGTGGTGCGCCGGGGGGGGGGGGAACCCAAAGACCCAGCCTCTGGGATCCCCAACTTTGTTTGAGCTGCTGCATCCCGCAGGAGCCTGGGTTCGAGGTTCTCTCCTTGGTTGGTGCCTGGGTTGTACCCTGTGGGATCAAAGGCAACCCTTCCTTTTCTTGGGACCCTTGGTGCACAGTGATCCTAGCATGCCTGACTGGGACTGGGATCTGCTTCCATAGTAGCCCCTAGTTGGAAGCGCGTCAGGCGACCCCCTAACTCGGGTACCCCAAGTCTGAGCCTTCACCAGCTCTGCACACCTGTCCCTGGGATTTAGGCTGCCCCTTAAACCAGGACATGCAGCCTGGCTGGTGCCATAGGGAAGTTTCTCTTTCCGTGATCTTTTGAAGCTGATAATGGCTGGTTGTTTTTGCTCTTGGCCCCATCTCCCGCCACCCCGTGCTGTGCCGGGGCAGCCAGGGTCAGCCTAGGTCTCCTTGGATGTCCCTGGCTCCTGATCTGACAGCCCCACGGAGCATCCTCCCAAGAGGTGTCTGCGTTACTTCTCTGACTGGAAAACTGTTGCCATGGAGGGTTGGGCAGGTCAGGAACTGCAGCTGCCTGCGGGGCTGGGAACACCAGGAGCTCCTTTTACGTGTGGGTGTTCTTCTCCTGAGAGGCAGAAGCCCTTCAGGGACAGCACTGAAATGTCCAGGCTGCACCTGGGAATAGTCATTTCCGAAAAAGGAGGGAGCCTAGTGCAATGCCTTCGGCGATGCTGTGCTTCCTCGGGGACCCCTGGACTGCCTCTCACTGGTCCTAAGGCCCCCCATAGGGAGCTTTCTCCTCTCTCTAGTCTGTCTTGTTTAAAGCCACCTAGCAGCCAGCCTTAAGCACCTGTCATCAAGGCTGACACATCTGCACTTGTCCCTCTAGTAGCAGGCCAGGTTTTCTCTCTCCTACCCCTTGCTGGCTGACACATTTTAAGTATTAAAGTTGCATGGACTCTAGATTTGCTGGTATCTTGGTGTGTGTGTGTGTGTGAGGGGATCCAATCAAGACAAACAGGACCCCCCCCAGGATTTCTGCCCCCAACCATGGCAGATGTGTAATATCAATGACTACTTGTGAACCTCAAGATACATGCATGGAAAGTAATGCTCGTGTGTGTGTGTATGTATGTGTGCGCCCACATATGTGTTTAAACTAGGGATTAAATTCATCCTGAGGATCCATTCAAACCATCAGAAAAGGCTGAGAGCTTCTCAGATGCGGGCCACCCCTACTCCCCCTCCCCGTGCAGCCTTCCTACTGAACACTGGTGTTATTCACTGGGAACAAGGAGCGGGAACTTCAGTTGGATCTTGATGCAACTGAAAAAAAAAATGCCCTTTCCTCTCCTCTCACTCTGTCTCTCTACCTTTGGAGTAAACGTTCCAAGGAGTGGTTTCTGGGCAGTTTCCAGGTGGCAGATAGGCTACAACCCTATCCAATTATTACATGCTAAAAATGATAGACTAGTGTTTAGTGCATGGTGGACGCTAACATTTGCTGGGGGACTGTCTGTACAAAAAGAAAATGCAGGAGTAAAGTGAAGTGGGCTCGCAGGCTGCCTGCTTGAATTTCTTCCGGGAATATTTGTCTTAAAAGGGTCTAGACACATGTACGTATTTGTATGTTCTCACTTTTCCCTTCATACATTCTTCCAAACACTTATGAAATGTTTACAAATACACAATGGCTCGTGTAGTGAATTAGAAAACTTGGTAGAGGTTGTTTATATGTGTCTGGCTTCTTCTAAGATTGTTATGTAAAAAAAAAAAAGGAATCACTTTTCAGTCTTTCTTCAAAGCCCCCTCCTGTGTCCTCAGTGGGGGATCTGCAATCACCTCCCACTGCAGGAGGGAGGTGTTTTGGTACGAGTCTTGAGTTTCCTATGAAATTACAAATATTACATACAGAGACCAGACTGGCCCCAAGGACAAGCTGGGGGTGGTGGTTCAGACAGATAACGGCTTCCGGGAGAGCCTAGGAGGAGCAGGGACACAGATGACCCCTTGTTTGCTCAGATAAGCTCCTGGTGCCGTGACAGAGGCTAGCTTTGGGAAGGAAGTCTTCTTCCTTTCTGCAGCACTGTGGTGAGGAGGAGATGGGTGTCTCCACAGCCCTGGAAGACTTGGGAAGCCCCTCCAGGCAAGCTTAACCTGGTCTCCCCGCCACACTGACAAGCATGGACGGTATAGTTCATTGCCCACTTGAACTTGTCATGTCTGCCCTGTCTCCCAGGATGAGAGGCCAGTTTTAAACCAGAGAGAGTTCTAGAGCAGCGGCTCCCAACCTTCCTAATGCTGTGACCCTTTAATACAGTTCTTTATGTTGTAGTGATCCCCAACCATGAAAGTATTCCATTGCTACTTCATAACTGTAATTTTGCTACTATTGTGAATTGTAATGTAAATGTCTGATGTGCAGGATATCTGAGGTGCAATCCCTGTGAGAGGGTCGTTCAAGCCCCAAAGGGGTCACGACCCACAGGTTGAGAACCACTGCTCCAGAGACACCCCCTCTCCTGGAGATGTGCCCGCCCTCTGATCGTGTTTCCCTGTTTGGAAGCAGGCATGTCATCTCAGCTGATCCACAGATCTCCTCTGAGGGCTAATGAAACATGTTCTGAACCCGTGAACCTGTGAACTGTGCCTTGGTGACTCTTGAAGGAAAGCCCTTTGGGAGAAATTCAGGGATGGTGTCCAGGATTTGTACACTCAAGTCACAGAGATGGTCTGTTGACAGTCAGACTCAGTGGCTTTGGGGCAGCCCTGCTTCCAAATGTAACAAGCAAACAGCCACAAAAGAAGAACAGCTGTAAACAGCGATGCTACTGGGGTAGCTTGTCACCCTTAGCTTAACAGAGGATAATGTTCACGGGAACTCCATGTTTGGGGAACTTAAGAGGACCACGTCCAGTATCAAGGGTACAGTCAACGCTTTGACACTTGTGTGCCTCAGGGTCCCTATTTATCCCATCCAGAGATAGGAATAAGCTGTCATCCAAGACCCCAGGAGAGAATCAGCAAGTGTTTCTACAAATGCTAGCAAGAGCTGGACCTCACCTATTAGCTCCAAGCTCCTGGTCACCAGCCCTGAGCTCTTGGTTTGCTAGTACCAGTATTCCGGTAACTGTTACTGTTGTTGCCAATAAGGGGTTCCCATCCATCGAGGGAAAGGCAATATGAGGTAGTGAGGAAGGCTACCACATATGGGGGCTGGAGAGATGGCTGGGGGTTATGAGCACTTATTGCTTTTATAGAGGACCAAAATTCAGTGCCCAAGACCCTCATTGGGCATCTCACAAATACCTTTTAGTCTAACTCCAGGGGATGTAATATCTTCTTCGTGTCTCTTCTGGCGCCCGCACGCCCACAAATACATCCATACACAGGCATACACGTCACATATGACATTTGTAGGACGCCAGCCTGACTCGGTCATGGTAGCTTGTGCAAAATGCTCAGTTTACAGCAAAGGAGGGATAATTAGCCCAGGGAGTGAGGAGGTGCTGGGGATAGGTGCCAGGGAATGTTGCCCAGAGTTGACTGCTCACCTCAGCCTCCAGTGCCAGGTGTACGAGGCAGGCCTGGGCTCAAGGACATTCGTGCAGAGTAAAGGCCTGGCAGCCTGCAGGCACAGTTTGGACTGGGAACAGCTCGCCAGGTGTGGCTACAGACTGTAGCTTCACCGACAAGATGAGACATTTCCTGATAGGAAATGAGCCTAGAACGTGAGGAGGCCCCGTTAGTAGGTAGGTAGGCAGGCAGGTGTGTGTGTGTGTGTGTGTAGGCCAGCAGTCAACCTTATTTGTTCCTCATGCACTGTTCCCCCCCCCCTTTTTTTTTGGACTGTTTCTCTTACTAGCCTGGAACTTTCCAAGCAGTCTAGGCTAGCTAGCCAGTGAGTCGCAGATATCCACCTGCCTCCATCTTCTCATTGGTGGGCGTACAGTCATATGCCACTGTGCCCAGCTTTTTGTTGTTATTTGTTTTTGGAGCTCAAACTCAGGACTTCAAAATTGCAAGGCAAACGCTCTATAGACTGTACCGTCTCCATTGCCCGGCTCTGAAGATTTGAAACAAAGAGCCATCTGCTCAGATGTTTGCCAAGTAGTGTTAAGGGACCATTCTGTTGGTCACACGGGTCTTGTTCACTCCTGTGGGTAGCAGTGTGTGGCTCTACTATGGTTGCTCTGCGTCACCCAGAGCAGGGAAGTATGTGAGTACCTCTCTTAGATGGTCTTGTCCTGGGCTTAGACATCTCTGTGCTTGCCTGGCGTTGCCTTGCCAACAGAGCACTAGGGTTTAAGTGACATCTCCTCCCTCTTTCCTTTCCCCTTTGTTCCCCATGTGACCTGGCCATGGGCTTGGTTGATACCTTCTGACCTAGCTTCCGATGGTCATTTCCCTAGAAATTTGCGTGTGCTCTATCACCGCAGGACTAAGCTACTTCCAAGGGTGGTCTGCTGGCTACCTGTGTCAGAGTTACATAGTCCAGGTCAGCACTTCATAACCTATGATTGACGTGAAAGAAATGCTGGGGTCTGCATTTTGAGCAGACAGTCTTCCCATCGACGAGGCTTTAGGAAGTTTTCGTAAACGAGTATTGCTCTTCCAAAGTCTCCTCTGCTTCTTCTCACCTTCTTGGCTGTGTGAAAAAGCTGTCCTCCCTGGCCCTGCTAAGAATTCAATGAATCCAGGCAAGGAGCCCTAGTCCAGGGAGCCCTGGGTAGAGGTGGCATGAGTTTCCTTAGGGGAGCGCATAGTATACCGACATCCATACTTTTGAGAGAGGGCCACCAGGATAGTTGCCATGAAGGCTCATGACATTGTAGGTGGATTCTAGGACAGAAGGTAGTTCTCTGTTAACTGAGATGGGCCGGGCTATTGGCTAGTTACTGCAGCACTGATCTGTTCTGCGATAGCACACCTGTAGTAGTTTTGTTGCCATTTACAGCAAGTTTCAAATGATGTATTAGAGCAAAGTGGTATAATGGAAGGCCGTGGGCTTTGGATTTATGTGGATTCATGTTTGAATTTTTGCCGTCACTAATTAGCAAATTGCTTTGGATCTCTGAACCTTAGTTACTTAGTATGAGAAGTGTAGATAATGGCTCACTGGATTTGATTAGAATAGGGGCTTTTAGCACCTAAGTAGAAGCAACCGTCTTCTCTCCTGGCTCTCATTAATCCTTATTACATATATGTAGTGTCTGTGAATGGCATTACAGTAGACTTGTTATGACTGTGGCCTTTAACCTTAGATGGCCTGAGTTTCTATCCTGGTGTTGCCTCTTATAAGCTTATAAGTGAGTCTTTGGGAAAATTATTTATCCAGCTTAAAACTGTGTGTCCCCATCTGTTTAATAAGAATACGGAATGATGTTCATGAACAACAGGCTTGTGTTTATTAAGTGAGACAGTATTTAGCTCATTGTAGGTGCTCAGAAAAGCGAATGCCATTGTTGTCCTTTATTAAAACGAATCCAATATGTGAAGAGAAATGCCGCCAATAGCTCATAGTATTCTTATCATAAATTATTCACTATGGGGTTTCTAGCAAAGAATACAGTCTTTTAAGTATATTTTGAGGGATTCCTTTTAGCCCACCTAGGGTTTCAGCTTACTATAAGCTCAATGACCCCCAACCCCCATAGCTGATGGATCTTGTTATCAGATGGGTTGGAGAGCTCAGCCCCCTGGCTTCTTAGGGACCCAAAGTGTCATCAGTTCGTCTGTATCAGATAATGTGTTAATGGAAGCAATCTGTTCCTGTTGCCTTCGGAGTCACTGAGTTCAGTTAGACCCACACCCAGGAGCCTTCTCCATCAAACACCCTCTTGCCTTCATCTCTGCATGTAGGAGTAAGTGTCTTCTTGCCCTGGAAATGCAGCTTCCCGATTGACTGTTGCTTAAAAATAATATTGGCCATCGTAAAGTGAGATGGCTCTGCCCAGAAATTTCAGGATTGATGGTCCTTTCCCACAGGGAGATGACAAAAAGGGATCATCAGTTTCAGAACTGGTGAATACAGTTAGCTCAGTTATAACGACGATGCCTTTTATGAGCCACACAAGACTTATAAAAGCTTGGCACTTGTATTTTTCAGGGATAGTGTTTGTAAATATAAAAATCATTTTTGTAATGTTGCATCTTTAAAACATAATCATCTTGGTGCCATGTGTGGAAGAGCTACAAACCCCACTTAGAGACACTTTGAGGTTCTGGGGACAAGTGAGAGGATGCTGTAGGTACATGAAACAGGAAAGCCTGGGGACAGCTTCATCCCAAGCGGCTGCCTGGAAGCTGGGGGCTGATGTTCCACTGTTTCCACTGAAAACAGAGGCACAGAGAGCAGGCTCAGACTCAGTAGGGGCATTTAGGTCAGTTTCCAGAAAGCTGGAATCAGCTGGTCAGTATTGGATGCTTCTTTCTGCCTTATCAGAGGGGGTTAAAGGTATATTACCATTGAAATGGAAGTTTGAGCCATACGAAATTGTAAGTATTCGACTGTTTTGACCTAAAAAACTGGAAATTTCATCTAGTTCAATCCAAAAATAACAGACACAAAGAAAAGTACCCTATTTGTAACCGTGCAGCAACCCAGAGCAGCCGCCAGATGCCATTCTTACTTCTGTGGCCGCCCTAACACACGTTTTTGAGTCAACATGAATGGACTCACAGTGTGTGCGCTTCCATGTGACTTTTGCCTCAGCTGTGACAATTCATTCCACATTGCCATGAGAACTTGGTTGTTTTTACCATCATAGAGATACCTGTGTATCACTGAAACCCTGCTTAGCTAAGCATAATGCTGGTATGGTTTTTGATGAATCTATTTGTAGTTAGGGAGAGCTATAGTTTGGGTGAATACACTGGTTTTTGTTTGTTTGTTTTGGTTTTTCTAGATAGGGTTTCTCTGTAGCTTTGGAGCCTGCCCTGGAACTAGCTCTTAACCTGCCTCTACCGCCCGAGTGCTGGGATTAAAGGCATGAGCCACCACCACCTGGTGTTTGTTTGTTTTTTAACAAAGTGTTTGGCTTCTCTTTGTCCAACAGGAACTCTGAAATTGCAAACCAATTTATATAGCACATTACTTCCCCTTGGAGAGTTTCTTTGAGAGACCTTCAGCAGCATCCCACCCTGTAGAAGGGTGGACATCATGACACATGGTCACATAGTTAAGTCCTGACTCTGTGAAGAATAAAGATGTGATCTTACCTAGGAGAAGTGCTGTACATTCAAGTTGATGTACTATGTGATGGGTGCCTAGGACAGTGTACGATGAGTGTTCAAGTTCATCTCTTCATTCCTCCTGTGTGACAAAACTTTTCCTGGGGAGATATAACACACTTGTTCACTCACCCCAGATAGTGATCTGGCGACAGACCCAAGTATGGATACAACTGAAGTCCAACATGATGAACCAATGAGTTTTATTGGGGTTACTTACAGGACCAGAAATGATTCAAAGACACCTACATCCAACCCTCCCCAGCAATGGTGACAACTCCCAAGAGCTGGGAATCTGCAACACATAACACAGCCTATAGCTAGCTCGCAGGCTGCAAAGCATCCTTTCCAAGTGTCCCAGTTGGTCTAAACCTCTTCCAGTCAGCTTGGCTGGATTCTGCTTCTTTCAGGCAGCTGATGTGATCTCAAATCTTCTTTGCAGCTTTACTTGTCTCAGAGTCTTCTTTAAAACCCAGCTTCCTTGCATGTGAGGAGGACTCTCAACTTTGAGTCCTTCTCTGGCAGAGAGGGGCCTAATGAATTTTCTCAGTTTCAGGAACTTCCTGAAGCTATTTTGAGTTTTGTTATCTTCCTGTTTGAGGAGCTTTCCACAGGATGGAATGTTTCAATCTCAGAGAATACTATTGGACAACACCCCTACTTCTCATCCTTCCTGTGACTGAGGTGTGGTAGAAACCAGTGAAAAGATGCCTAGTAACAAGAAGTATGCAGCTCTCAGGACCACAGGATATCCGAGCCTTGTCCTGGGATTTAGAACTCTTGGGATGAAAGAAGTCCTTGAACATGCTTGCATGTGTTTACATGTAGGTAACTTCAATGTATATATGATGGCTATAGGAATGGGGGGGGGTAATAGGGAAGAACTTTGGTACCTACTGTGCCACTACTTGTCATGTTATATGACTGAGTCTTTGTAACCGCTCAGACAGGAGGTGATATTCTCATTTTGCAGAGTGAAAAGCTAACACCTTTCATAGGCCCTATCAATCAATAAGAAAAGAGAAGAACCCCTCAATAGAAAAATGGGCCAGGGCTTTGAACAGAGATCCAATGAGAATACAAAGAACAAGTTTACCTTTCAGCATGTGACTTCTATGCATGTATGTGGAAATACCTCTGAAAACAACAAGAGGACAGTGCATGCAGATGGGCGTGACCATTTAGGAGCAGTGGGAAACAGAAGCAGCCATTAAAATTAGTTATTCCAATTAACTAGCTCTTGACTTGGAAGACACCTAACAACTGTCATTAAGTGATAAGGAAGATGGCAGCAGTTTGCATGGGTGCTCTCATGTGGTGATGAGAGACATTCAATTTGTTCTTCTAGCAATGATAAAACCCCTTTAAAGGCCCACAGTAAGAAACCTTGATAGTGCTTTAGTTTGTTTGTTTGTTCATGGGGTGTGCACTAATAGAATTAGATAATATAGATTTGGTGTTCTTTTCTTCATGTTATTTTATTTGTTTGTTTTTGTTTTTCAAGACAGAGGTTTTTATTTTGTTTTGTTTTGTAGCCCTGGCTGTCTTGGAACTAGTTCTCTTGACCGAGCTTCATGCTACTTATAATTTAAATAATTTTATGGTTAAGGTTTATGATGTTTATACACAGCTAATAATAATAAGCATGGATGTTTCCTGTTACCAAACACACACACACGTACACACACTCATGCACATACACTCACATGAGTTCTGAATGTGACACTTGTGTTTCTTCGGTGATTGCTACAGGATATTTGAAGCAGGAATGTGCATCAAATCAACCTTTCTGCATTTTGCATCATGCAGAACATTTAAGAAAAGTGAAAGACTAACATCCTAATTGCAATTTATATTGTAAGTGGTGTTTGGTCAGTGTTCTATTGCTGTTAGGAGATAACATGACTAAGGTAACTCTTATAATGGAAGACATTTAATTTGGGCTTTATTACATTCAGAGTAAGTATAGTCTTTTATCTTTATGGTGGGAAGCATGGCAGCATGAAGGCAGACATGGTGATGGAGAAGTAGGTGAGATTTCTACATCTGGATCCACAGGAAGTTGGAAGATAAAGAGCCACTGGGGCTGACTTGGATTTTTGTAAACTCAAAGCCCACCCCCAGTGACATACTTCCTCCAACAAAGCCACACCTACTCCACAAGGCCACACCTCCTAATCCTTTCAAATAATGCCACTCCCTATGAGCCTGTGGGGACATTTTGTTCAAACGACCATTTCACTCCCAGCCCCCATAGACTTGCAGCCATATCATAATGCAAAATGCATTTAGACCAACTTCAAAAGTCTTCATAGTCTATCACAGTCTCAACACTGCTTCATAGTCCAAAGTTCAAAGTCTCTTCTGAGACTCATGGCAATCTCTTAACTCTAATCAACTGTAAAATCAAAATCAAAAAGCAGATCACATACGTCCAACATACAATGACACAGGATATACATTACCATTCTAAAAGGGAGGAAAGGGAGAATAGTGAGGAAATACTAGACAGAAACAAGGCCGAAGACCAGCAGAGCAAACACCCAACCCTGTATCACCATATCTGACATCAAAGCGCCCTTCAACTCTCTAGTTTTCAGCTTCATTGACTGCAACACACTCCTCTTTCCTGGATTGATTCCATTTTCTGTTAGTGGTTCTCCTTGGCAGGTGTGCCCCATGACTCTGGAATCTCCAACATCTTAGGGTTTCCAATGAAATGCAGGCTCCACCCTTCACAGCTTCACACTATGGCCCCGCCCCGGGTCAGAGACACCCCAACACATGCGTGGCCTCAGTGGCTTTCCCTAGCCATGGAGGGAGATTCATAGCTCCCTTTTTATGTCCTTAACTCTAAAGCCAGAACCACGTGGCCGAAGCTGCCAAGTTCTGCTGCTTGCTGGGGCTGTCACATGGTACCCTCTCTCCATCATATTTGCACCAGCCTTCTATTGCCAGTGATTTCATAAATTGCTTAAGCTTTTTAAAAATTCCTTTCCAGAAGGTGGAGGCTAGCTTGGGTGGGGTCTTACCTTGAAGTCAACTCTCCTTTTATTCCATTTAACATCAAGTATTTCTTTAAACGTTTTATCTCCTTAAGCCCTGCACTTAGCTCCATTACACTTCCTGGTGCTCCTTTTCTCCTCAGACTGAACATTTTGTATTTTTCTTGCTCAGCTTCCTCCTTTTCATTATATCTATGCCTAAGAGTTGCCACTAATAACCACACGACACAGTCAATACTAGGCTGTATTGAAATCTCCTCTGCCAGTACTATTATCCCAAATTCTTCAATTTAACCTCAGGGAGCATTTTGGTTTTTGCCTTTTGTTTTTCAGCCACCTTCTTCACCACAAGAACAACCTCTAGGCTACTCACTAATACAAACCTCTTGAGCTTTGCTGTCATAATTAATCTATATTACTCTCAGCACCACTGCCTTCTAGACGTCTATTAGTATGGTCCTTGAAGCCCTACTTAAAATGTTAAACTATTTTCTTAATCCAAAGTCCCAATGTCCACATTCTGCCAATAAGCAGCATAGTCAGGCTTGCCACATCAGTACCCTGCTCCTTGATACCAACTTCAGGCTTGGTCAGTGTTCTCTTGCTGTGAAGAAGCATCATGACCTAGGCAGCTTTTATTTTTTTTAAAAAAAGCATTTAATTGGGCCTTGCTTATAGTTTTAGAGGTTTAGTCCATTGTCAGCATGGTAGAAAGCATGGCAGCCACCAGGCAGATGTGGTGTTGGAGAAGTAGCTGAGAGTTCTACATCCAGATCCATAGGCAGCTGGAAAAGAGACACAGGGCCTGGCTTGGGCTTTTGCAACCTCAAAGCCCACTCCCAGTGACACACTTCCTCTGACAAGGCCACACCTCCCAATCCTTTCAAATAGTGCCACTACCTACGACCTATAGGGGCCATTTTCATTCATACCACTACAAGAGACATTAACAGAAGCTGTAGGTAGAGTCAGAGATGGCTATGACCCTCTTTGAGAAGCAGTGCTGTGATACATTGACCACAGAATTAGGCCTGTCCTTTGACTTCTGAGGGATAATGCAGAGGCACCACAGTAAGAGGCATAAAAGTGGCCTAGAGGTTGTTCTTGTGGTAAGGAAGGTGACTGTTTTCTGCCCTGTCAAAAAAAAATCTCACTGAGGGTAAAATGAAAAGTTTTGGATAAACAGTGTTGGCAGAGGAGATTTCAATACAGCCTAGTATTGACTGTGTCATGTGGTTATTAGTGGCAACTCTTAGACATAGCTATAATGAAAAGGAGGAAGCTGAGCAAGAAAAATTACAAAATGTACAGTCTGAGGAGAAAAGGAGCGCCAGGAAGTGTAATGGAGCTAAGTGCAGGGCTTAAGGAGATAAAATGTTTAAAGAAAAACTTGATGTTAAATGGAATAAAAGAAGGGGTTGGCCTGTATAAATTATGCTGATTATTTTTACTAGCTGAATGGATTCCCAATCTGTTAATCTAGGGATGGAATTTTAGAACATTTTATTATTTATGTGACAACACTGTTGCCTAAGAAACTTTAACAATGGACCTTTCTGGATCAAATCCCTTGTGTAAATTATATTTATCTGCACATTGTCAAACTGTCCCTTCAAAATGCCCTACTATATATATTTATATGTCGTCAGACACATGAAAGTGACTGGTTTGTTTGTTTGTTTATTTTTTGTCTAACGTTTGATGTTAAATTGGTCTCTTTGTTATTTATCTTATGCGTATATTATTTTTGCGTGAGTGGATACTACATGAGTGTGGGTGCTTGCCGAGGCAGAAGAAAGTAGTTGGTCCCTTGGATCTGAAGGAAAGGCAGCTGCGAGCCACCCAACTTGTGCTGGGAACTGAGCCTGGGTCTTCTGCAGGAGGCACAAACACTCTTGACTTCTGAGCCATCGCAGTCCCTGTACAGGATATAAATGTCTGTTCTGTCTGGGAGGGACTGTAGCATTTGGCTTTCAGTTCTCGGTATTCAGTAAAAGTCCATCTTTGCTTTTGCTCATGCTCCTACTGGGTCTCCAGATTGTACTCCTTCATATGCAGGGGTGCTCTGTGCTTTGTGGATGCTGTGCTGTAATGTCTGCCCCCATCCCGTGGCTTATGTGACTGAGCACTTGGTCCCCAGCTGGTGGTGCTGTGGTGGGAGGATATGGAACCTTAGGAATGGGGTCCTGGCTAGAAGAGGTGAATCTCGTCTCAGCATGGGGTGGGAAGAGGTGTTGAAGCTTAGAGCCTGGCTTTTCTCTGCTTCTTGGTCATGGAGAGGTGAGCAAGCAGCTGCTGCTCACTCTTGCCACTATGAAGCTGTCTGTCACCATGATTTCCCACCTTTGTGAGTTGAACCCCCAAACCGTGAATCAACAAAAACCCCACCTCTCTTAAATTGCTTCTCTTAAATTGTTTCTTGTCAGATACTTTGTCAAAGCAATGAGAGTGGTATCCAGTGTGGCAGATGTTAGATTTTCTCATGCTGTAGATGTCGTCTATCCATCCGTGGTTGGCTTTGAAGTTCCTTTGCAATTTCAATTGCTCACACTAGAAATAGTTTTGATTTTCATATGGTTAAAACTGCGTTTTTTTCTCTTGTATGATTTTTTTCTTTTAAGTCATTTTTCATCTAAAACAGAAATATTCTTTGTAGTGTCTAGTATTTTATGCTTCAGTTGTTTAATATTAATTTCCTGGTGTATTGATTATTTCTTTTAACTGTGTGTTTGTGTACATAGCTACGTATGTATGTTGAGGACATACATGCATGGGAGGACAATGGTCGTGTCTTCCCCAGTTGTTCTCCACTCTAGCTTTGGAGATTAGATCTCTTGTTGAATCTGGGGTTCAGCCCTCTCTTAGAGCTTTTTGACCAAGAAGCCCCAGAGGTGCTTGTGTCTCTGCCTCTCTGGCACTGGGTTTACAAGTGTGCACTGTTGCACCTGGCATTTTACGTGGGTGCTAGAGTGGATCAGGTCCTGATGCTTACACAGCAAAGCTTTACCGACTGAGCCGTCCTCCTGATCCCTTCCTTCCCTGTCAGATGGCTGTTCTGTTATGAAGAGACTCTAGTTTTCCTCACTGACAGCTTTAGGAGAGGTGAATATCATTTGTCTGTGAGCTTGAAGCTGGAACCTATTCAGATTTTCTATTTACCTGCTGTGATTCAACTGACATTTTAATTACAGTAGCTATTCTTTTACTATTCTGATATACATGTATATATGTGTATATCACACACACATCACACATGGAGAGAGAGAGAAAGAGAGAGAGAGAGAGAATATCTTGAATATCTTGAGGGAATGCTCCACCTGCGTGGGAAGTAGAGCAACACAGTAGTTAGTGATGTAAGCTTCCTGTTCAGAATGTCCTGGATCACGGTGCTAATGTGCTATTGACTAGCAGTGAAAGCTTGGGCGAGTTACTTTCTCTTTCTGTGTATTGGTTACATAATCATTAATATAGATTAACAATGGTGTGAAAATAGCTTCATTGCCTTGAGATCAAAGGCTATAGCTTATTCATTTACACAGTTATGATAACCATTTTCTGTGTGGCCGTATGTAGTAAATTTTAAGGGTAAATATGCACAGCTTGAATATAATGAACGGTTTCTTTTTGGGGGCACAGAGTTCTAAATATACCTGTGCAAGTTGCCTATGCTGCTTAAGCCCTTTCAAACTTGTTCTTCCACGGACCCCTTTAATTGTGAAGGTGGGCTCTCTCCATCAGAGGGGATAATTAAAGTCTTTGGGTTGCTTTATTGTTGCTGTTGTGGTAATTGTTGTTTTGTCTTATTGCTGCCAACACTCTCTGTGTTTCTTTTGGTGCTGTTTTATATTTTTATGCTTCTCCCCTGCTGCAGTTTGAATACATTCCCAGTGTTCCCAACAAGTCCACGTTGGAAACTTAATCCCCAGTGTAACAGTCTTAGGAGGTGGGGCCTGGTGGGAGGGGGGTAGGTCATAAGGTGTCACCCTCATGGTGCTTATTACAGAGCTTGTTGTTAGTTCATCTTCTTCCTCTCATCTCTCCTCCCGTCTTCCCTTTTCCATGGAATAAAGAAGCACAATCCATATTGAGATAGGCAGAAGCATTTCTGTACTGGGTCTCACCAAAACAAGTTTCACTTTTATAAATTACCTTGTCTCTGGTATGACATTATAGAAACACGAAATGGGCGAAGACACTCCCAGCCTCCTTGTATCTTACTTTTAACTGAGTAACTTGCAATATTTTTGTTACCATTCTTTTTCTCCATTAGTCATTTATATGTTCTAATTTTTATCAATGTATTTCTAGTTAATGCATCACTTTTACCTCCTGTTGGATTTTTTGTTTTATTTTACTTTTATTATTATTTTACATCCTGACCATTCCTCTCCTCCCAGTCCCTCTTCCACCTTACCTTTGCAACCCCCGCCACATCTACTCCTCCTCAGTTTCTCTCCAAAAAATGACAGGCTTCCCATTAATATCAACCAAACACAGCATACCAAGTTGCAATAAAACTAGGCACCCCCCCCCCCATGTTGAGGCTGGATGAGGCAACCCGGTATGAGGAAAAGGATTTCAAAAGTAGGCAAAGAGTCAGAGATAGCCTCTGCTCCCGCTGTTAGGAGTCCCACAAGAAGAGGAGGCTATACAACTGTAATGCATATTTAGAGGGCCTTAGGCCAGTCCCGTGCAGGCTCCCTGGTTTCCTCTTAGTTTCTGTGGGTCCCTATGAGCCCAGGTGATAAAACTAATGAAACATCCCACTTTTTTGGTAAAATTCCTTATTTTGAAGTTTATCTAACATTAATATACTTCTATTACTTTCCTTGTGACTAATATTTATACAAAATATATTTTTCTATCCTTTTAATTTAACACACCTTTGCTACTCCCTTTTCATTTTTAAAGATTTTTTTTATTATAAACAGCGTTCAGTTCTTTCTTTTAATTTTACCCATCTGGCCAGTCTCTGTCATTAATTAGAAGTGTTAATACACTTGCAGTTAATGCAATAGTGTCTGTTGTAAGTTTAAATTGATTATTTACCTTTTGCTCTTCATCTATCCCGTCTATTCTTCCACCTTCTTTGTCTAGAGTCTTTTAAGTTTGTCAAATACTTGTTGATATTCTCCGTCGTCTCCTTTTTTAAATTTTAACTGTACCTCTCTAGTATATTTTCCTCGTTTCTCTAGAGATCAAGGTGTGATTTTTAGCAAAAATCATCATTATCCTCAGGCCAGTAGCACCTCTCACACGCAATGTAAGAACCCAGGACGGCATGCATTCTTCTTTCTTTTCAGCCTTTGGTAAATTATCCTAGGTTTTGTTTTAACTTTTAAGTCCCATAAAATATTCCAAAAATCTTTGCCTCGAATTTCATAAATTAATCCAGTTGATAGTCTTTGTAAATATTTGTGTTTCCAATGCTTTGTATTATTCTTTCAGATTTGATTTTCTGTCTGGGATTGCAACTTCTATGCTTGAAGAGCTTCCTTGAACACTTCTTGTGTAGTGTGCTGGAAATGCCTTCTGCCGGCTTTTCTTTCCTTGCAGTTGTCTTCGTTTTGATTTTACTTTTAGGACTATTTTGGCAGATACAGAACTCAAGGTTGTCAGTTTCTTTTAGCTTTGTGAGGCTGTCTTTCTATTATGTTGTGGGCCGCATCGTGCCTGCTGTCATTGCCATTGCCCTAAATATTGTGTGGTTTTATCTGACAGTGTTAAGGCAGATTTCTCTTTGCATTTTGTTTTCAAGCAGTTTGACTGCGATGTGCTGGAGGTCATCTCAGTTGCGTCTTTCTTGCTGGGTTCAGTGAGATTACCAAGCTATGGCTGCTTTTCCTTCATCAACTGAACAGTCTTAAGATGCCTGCCCCACCCATATTCCTTCTGTTTTTTCCCTTTTGGTTCTGTATTAGATAGTTTGCAACTGTATCATAAGCTTTGGGTTTCTCATAGCTTTTCTGCCTCATGGGTTCAGTTTGAGCCGTTGTCTTTAGACTGGTCTTCATTTTCCCTAACTCCTTGTTTGATTGTGTCTATTCCAACTCCGAGCCTGGGTGATGAGTACGTTATTGCAGAAGCTCCTTTCAGTTCTTGCCTTTTCCATCTGGTTGTTTGTGTCAGAGCTATAGTTTCTCTGTTGATGCTTTCCATCTGTTCACTCGTGTTCATTTTTCTTTATCCTCTTTTAGCATTTAGACTAGATAATTCTTTACAGCTAATTCTAACATTAAGACACTTTATAATTTTGACTTTTTTCTCTCGGTTATGGGTAATACCTCTTTCCTCTTTTTGCAGACCTTCATATTCTGTTTTAGCCGCACAGGCCCTGTGGCTTACACATTGTGGAGACTCAGGATCATTATCTTCTCCTAGGACTGTTGTTTATTCTTGCTTGCACCTGATTCGCCATTGGCTCACCTCCACCCTCGTAGCCAGGCTTCTAGGCTGCTTGAGCAGTCTGCTTGGCCTTTGATCGTGTGTTGTACACTTTAATCCTGGGATGTGCTTTGTCCTCTCGTTGGCCTCTGGGATTTCAGTGGAACGTTTCATTTGGAGAAATTTCAACTGCAGACTTATCCGGCAGCACTGGTTAGCTGCTGAAATCTCTGCTGGACCCTGCAGGCTGCAGCTGTTCCCTCCCTCTGGGGTCCCTGGAGTGGCCTGGACATTGCAATTTCTAAGCTACCAGCGATTGGTGAGAAACTTTTATGCATAATTTTGGATCCCTCCTGTGGCTAAGTTTCTTTATCCCGTTAGTCATTACTTCATTCTTGTGCACTTGATCTTTCCCATATTTTTCTCCCGAGTTTGTTTCACTGATTGTTCTCCTTTGAGGCTCTTCAGCCTGGGTATGGATTTGTATTTGTGTTTTCATTCTTATTAGTAGTGGTTTTCAATGAAAGAAAGAAAAAAATAAGGTTGCATCAGTCTTGAACTGGATGTCTCTTTGAGAAGATTTTCAAGGGGGCTGGAGATGCTCAACACTTAAGAGCACGTACTGCTTTTTCAGAGAACTGACCTGCAGTTCCTAGCACCTACACGGTGGCTTGCAACCATCTATAACTCCAGTTCCAGGGAATCCAATGCCTTCTTTTGTTCTCCGTGGCCACCAGGCTCCCATGTGGTACATATACATACATACATTTACACATTCAGGCAAAACACTCATACACGTGAAATAAAATAAATCTAAAAAATTTAAAGGTTCTAAAATGGTTTCCAAGGGTTGAGGGTAGGGCTCAGAGTTAGAGTACCTATCTGATAGTTGTAAGGGCTAGGGTTTGATCCTCAGAAAAAATGAGCACTTTGGAAACATTTCATGTATTTCATATGCAAAATTGTATTTAATAAAAGAGCATCAGAATCTTGGATTGTAGCTCAGTTGGCAGAGTACTTGCCTAGCATGTACAGGGTTCCAGACATTGCTACACAAGTTCCATCCCCATGACTACACAAGGTTCCATCCC
>JABTXL010006999.1:1957597-1968468 GCA_025134845.1 Neodon shergylaensis | reverse complement strand
GAGAGAGAGAGAGAGAGAGAGAGAGAGAGAGAGAGAGAGAGAGAGAGGACTAAGCTAGGAAGGATGGGGACAAGTTGGTTGTAGAAGTTGGAGGGGAGAAATTAGGAGTGATTATGATAATATTTTATTATATGCATTATTAAATTCTCGAAGATAAGTTTTTATAATAAAGTTTATTCCTAAAAAGATAATTATTGTTTAAATCTTTAAGTAACTCTATGGGTTAGGAAGGGGGTTTCCCTACTTTTTTATTTTCAAGATTATAATTTGTTTTTCCATTCCCTTTCCACCCTTTAAAACGTCCCAGGAAGTTTATACTTTCTTTTTTTTTCCTTTGCTGATGAATTCATGGCTTAAAGAGGCCAATAAACTCACCCAGCACACACTCCCAGTAAGTGAGATGATCAGTGCTTTGCAAAGAAATTTGAAACCAAGTGTTTATTATGTTGGGACAATTTGCATGAGATTCGGTAAGAAGAGGTGGAACCGGCTATGAGACTTTCTATAATCAAATGACCCTGATGACCTCAGTAGGACCATGAACATGAAGTACATAGACGTGTTGTGAGAAAATGGAGCATTGACATTCCCAGATAATGCTAGAATGAATTGTCTTATGCCCAGTGTCTGAGCCAGGAGAGCCCTTGGAAAGCATCCCGCATCCTTTTCCAACACCTTTATATCATCATCACCACTATCATCATCACCATCATCATCATTATTTAAACAGGGAGATTTGTCAGAGCATGGTTCAGTGGTAGGGCCTTTCCTCCTCTTTGTTCCAGAAATGAAGTTCTGCAGGTGTGGGCTGTCCTCTCCTCCTGTTTGTCTGTATTTAAAAATGTTTTGTATGTATGTATGTGCGTCATATATATATACATATACACATACATGTATTGAATTTGCATGTAGTGGGGTTCATGTGTGTGTGGCACACATGTGTGTGGAGGCCCAAGGCTACAAAATGCCTTTGTCCATTACTTGTCACCTTCTTGCACAGCCCGGAGCCAGGCTGCCCTTTGGCCAGGCTCTGGGAATTCCTGTCTCTGTCTTCTGTGCCATGCCACCACACCCACCCTGCTCTTTTGTAGGTTCTGGGAATCCAAACTCTGGTCCCCACACTTGGGTGTCAAGCACTCTGCCTGCTGGGCCATCTGCTTAGCTTGTTTCCTCTCTTCCTGGGGGTCATTTGAACGAAGCTGTTTCTAGGCAGGTTTTGGGGGGGCAGCCCTGGGAGAGCTTCTTTTCAGTGGTGGCAGATCTCTCTCTAAAAGTGGGCCGGGTGCTCCTCTCAGGACAGTCATCACACTTTCACAGGGTGCCCAGGAGCTGTGCCACAGGCCCAGAGAACAAGATGGGGACTCAAGCGAGCCATACCCTAGGCTGGTATCTTTCCACTTTGTGTTCTTCCCAGTGTGAGCTTTCCCATGGGTCTCTGATTGGGGAAGGGATGAAATCTGAGGTTCATTGGGAGAGGCACTTTTTTTTTTTGGATTTTCGAGACAGGGTTTCTCCGTAGCTTTTGGTTCCTGTCCTGGAACTAGCTCTTGTAGACCAGGCTGGCCTCAAACTCACAGAGATCCACCTGCCTCTGCCTCCCGAGTGCTGGGATTAAAGGCGTGCACCACCACCGCCCGGCTGAGGCACTTTTATTTTAAAGAATTCAAAGACCAGCTCGAAAAGCCCATGGACTCCGAGAGTGGCGTTTCCTCATTTAAGATGGTTTCACCTCTGTTGTCTCAGATAGACATGACCAAATCCACTTGTGTTGGGCACTGTGTGAGGCCCTGGAACCATGGTGAATAACAGCATGATCTGACTCCACTACTCCAGTTTGTGTCACTGTGAACAGCGGGGTCCTGGGATCTTAGATACAGTGAGGTCATCCTTACTTGCCTGGGAAATTTGTCATTACATGGGGGACTTGCCAGGGGCAATGACGGACTAAAGTAGAGCTGGAGATTTGGGAAGGGAAAATGGACAGAGCTGGAGCAAGAAGAGTTTGGGCATCAGAAAAAGGCTTCATTTGTGGCTAGTGTGTTCTTCTCTGCATAGCCCTGGCTGTGGCTACAGCTACCTGGTTGGCCCATAGGGTTGCTCTCCTGGATGTCATAGCAGTAGCTGCTGCTCCTCCTCCACATTCTCATCTTCTTCCTCTCCTTCCCCCTTTCTTCTTTCTCCCCTCTTTCTCCTCTTTCTCATTTCCTCTTCCTCCCCTTCCCCTCTTCCTCCTCCTCTACACTCCTCTTTTTTCTCTCCCTCCTCCTCTTCCTCTGTCTCCTCTTCCTCCTCTTTCTAATCCCTCTTCCCTTCACCTTCCTCAGCTGAGGCTCTTATGCTTTCTGTGCATAAACTATCTAAGCCACCATGACATAGATACTATCGATTATCTCACACACGAGGAACTGAAGCTTAGGGAGGGGCCACTTTCCCATGGGCATTTGCTAGTAGACTTCCCATTCTAAAGTCTCTATAGCCATAGCTCTGTTGCTGCAGGTGGCTGGAGTACTATCTCTAGACTCTCCCACACTGCAGTCTGTACATCTAACAAGGCAGGATCCAGATATACTTGACTCGGATGTCAAAGATCCAAGGATCTGAGCCAGAGGGTCTGGGGTCAAGTTCTTTATCTCTTTTTGGGTTCCTCCATCCTCTCCTTCTTCAGTTCACTGGTCTGCAGAGAAGAGGTACAAATATATCTACAGGATGGAGTCCTTCGGGCATACATGCTTGCAGTTTTGCCTGGCACGTAGGGAGCATGCCACACATGTCACCAATATCTCTGTATTCTTGAGAGCTGGTCTCCAAGCCCCCGTTTTTCCCACCAGATGTATTCTGTGTTCAGTGTATGTGCATATGTGTGAGTATGTGTGTAGCGGGTGGGGATGCTGTGCCCATGTGCAGGCACAGAGGCCAGAGGAAGATGTCAGGTATCTGTGTTATCTCTCTTTGCTTTATTCCTCTGAGACAAGGTCTCTGCTGGACCCAGAGCTAGTCTGGTGCACAAGTCATAGTGTAGTGGTTCGAAAGAAAATGGCTCCCATGGGAAGTGGCGCTATTAGGAGGTGTGGCCTCATTGGAGGAAGTGTGTCCCTTGTGGGGCCAGGCTTTGAGATCTCCTATGCTCAAACTATACCCATTGTGGGACAGACTCCTTCTGCTGCCTCTAGATCAAGATGTATGACTCTCAGCTCCTTCTCCAGCACCATGTCTACCTGCACGCCTCCATGTCCCATCATGATGACAAAGGACTAAACCTCTGAAACTTTAAGCCAGCTCCAATTAAATATTTTAAAAGAGTTGCCGTGGTCATAGTGTCTCTTCACAGCAATAGAAACCCTAACTAAGACACCCAATGAGCCTCCAGTCTCCACCTTCCCAGCACTGAGGTTACACGAGCCCATGACCATACCTGGCTTTTTTACATGGGTTCTGTGGATTTGAACTTAGATCTTTGTGCTTGCTCAACAAACATCCTTGCTCACAGATGTCTTCTGTGTCCCTTTCCCAGGAGCCCTCTTGTTACTTGGACACCGTCCTGCTTGTGAAAGCCATTCTGCTTCTAACGATTGTCTGTCTTGGTTTACCACAGTCTTGGGTTCTTCTTTAACAAGTACAGTGTCTTCTTAGGTGTCAGAAGACCTTGTTAGAAAACTGTCTTCCTTTGAAAAGACAAGCCAAAGTGTGTTAGGGGCCTCAGCCAGAGTCTTCTGCGTCTCAAGAGTGAGTCATGGCTCTCATTTTCTTCTCAAGAGTGTGTGTAATGTAAGCACCTGTTTTGAATTAGTCCAGAAGAACCGTACAAAAAGAACCCTCCCCAACAAAACCAAAGCCTCCCGACTGCTGTGTCAGCACTTCTGATCATGCCCGAGGGCTTCTCCTTCCTTCTCTGTGAATCGGAAGGTATGTCAAATAGCTTTTGGATTAAATTTAGTTATTCCAAGTTTAAATACAAGGAGGACTTGGTGAGGGCTGTGGTTAATGTTCCCCCTGTAGACCTGGATTCCTCTTCCACCTCCCGTAAGTGGGGACTCAGAAGCAGGGCTTAGCCTGGACAGGACTGGGTAAGATTCCACACTGGACAGTCATGACCTAGTACAAAGCAAAGGTAGATATGGCCAGTCTGTGTCATCTATCTTTGTGGCATAGGATCAGGACAACAGCCATCCTGTTGAGCCATGTGCCTTCAGGAACAGAGACCTTCTGGGTGCAGCCCCCCGATCTCCCTGAGGCAGGGAGATGCCCAGGGAGTAGTAGCTGAGCGAATAAATGATGGAAATAAAGTGGCTTCTGGTCATGTTTTCACTGACTGGAGAAAGGCACTGTCTGTGTTTGAATCTCCTGTGCCTGAGTGAGAGATGACGACGGCCAAGGCTGGAGTCTCAGGATCATACTTTTAATCTAGGAGGTTACACCCTGAAGAAAAGGAAGGCTTCAAGATGCCCCGTGGATTTTTCAACTCTACCATCTCATTCCTGAAGAGGTGGCCCTTGGCCTATCTCCACAGCATTTAGCCCTTTGGAAGCTATACAGGGAGGACAAAGCAGGATGGAGTTGTGGACTTGCAGGGCGCTTTGGTGGACCTCAGCCCTTTCTCCAGGTGCACACGGGAGCCTCAGTATCCGACACCTCTCCCTGGGAGGAGCCTCCTCCTCCTCAGGGCTGAAGTTCTCCCTTGCAGAGCTGCAAGCTCTGAAATGAGTTCTCCTTGCGAGGATCCTTTCTTTTTTACCCTAAATAAAAAGATTTCTTATGAAACAAATATAGGAAAGTTATATAATACAGAAGGAAAACTGGAAAGAAAATGAAATTATTTATGATCCTACCACCAAGAGGAAACAAGTATCTTTTCAGCTTTCTCCTCTCCCTCTTTCATAATACAAAATACTCCCGCACAGAAGATGTGCTTCGAAACAAAGCCCCCGAAAGACCGCCTTCTCGCTTGACATTGGCCCCTCCCTGTTTGCCTGCCTCTTGTGCGCATTCTCCTTCCACTGGCTTTTTGCAAGACTCTGACAAAGGCAAATAACTGGACACTGGTGCCGGGGATGGCAAGACTTTCTCTAGTTTCCCCAGGTTGTAGAGAACACCATGACGGACATCCTGGTCCACCATTGCTGTGAACTTCTTGGGCTCCTCCACTTAATTCCTTGAAGAGGAACTTCTATGGCAAAGGCTTTCCCTGCCACTCCTGCCAAATCGTTCTTTAGAAAGGTTGATCCACACCTCTTTATCGGCACCTGTTCTGACTGGTTCTCCCCTTTAGCCCTGCTCAAATGCCTCACGCGGCCACCCTTTCATAGAGCACTCTACGCAATGGCCCATGCCTGTGTGTCTCCCCATGGCATTGAACTATAGGCCACAGCCTGCTTGAGAAGGTCAGAGGACAGCCTTGGATATTTGCCCTCACCTTCCACCCTGCTGGAGACAGGGTCTCTTGGATGTCTGCCAGCCCACAGGATTCTAAAACTTCTGTCTCCACCTCTCACTTCACCCGAGGAACACTAGGGTTATAGAACCAGGCTTTAAACTTGCATCCTTAATCTTCTGTACCCAGTAAAGCATCTTCCGAACATTAATTTCATGGCATTATAATCTGAAGTGACGCTACCTCTATCTCTTGTTGGCATCCTTGTTTATCATGTCTTTGCTCAGCAAGCTGCACACTGCGGGTGTGGGGATCTTTCTTGTTGGGGGTCACTGCTGTCTGGCAGTACTCTCCACCTTTACTGTTCCCGAGTGCCTTGCTTATCTTGTGTATGAGGTCAGAATATCTGCTGGCATCATCAGAGACGTTCGTGATTATCGTGCCCTAAAAAGCCGTTAGCAGTGAGGCTTGGGGGCACACACCTGTAACTTGGCACACTAAAGGTGGAAGTAGGATGTTTGTGAGTTCAGTGCTAGCTGATGCCAATGAAATGCATCCTATGACCGGCCACAGAATGGCCACGAGCCCTCAGCTAGTTATATCACTGAAGTGTGAGGCCCCCTCCCAGGGGCTATAATTACTATAGTTTCTTATAGCTGAAAACCACTTCCCTTTCTGGAAAGGCTAAGACGGCAGGTGCCTAAAGCAGGTCCGCCTCTGCTTCTGCCTGGCAGCTGACAAGGTCTAGAGAGGAGATAGCCACCTAGTTAAAACCATGCGCTAAAGAGGAGGAGCTAGGCAATCCCAAAGCCTCTTAGACTCTGGGTCACAACCCCACATGGGGCTGAAGAGTTGAATGTGAGGGTGATGAGAAACTTAGCAAAGTAAGAGATTTGCAAATGCTCAATAACCAAACATGGATTCAAAATCAAATGACTAATAAGTTGAGGCAGTTCGGACCTTGTTTTCTCAGGTTGCATTTATTTTTTTATTACAGCTTTATTCCAGCGTTGGCTCTGAACGCGTGGCTCACACACTCTGCTCTGTGCAGGACATCTCACCATACCGTGCCAATGAGTACTGCCTCAAACACCTCGACTCCCATTTGGGACAAATTGTAGGATACGAATTGCAGTGTTTTTACTATACATACCAAGTTTTCAGCTCTATAGTTTAATTATGGAAAACAAAGGCTTTTAATATTTGCCTTCCATTATTCCTCAGCATATAATAATCAAATTAGTGTATTGCATTAGAGAGATAAAAGAACTTCCATCTTATTAATGTGAAAAGATTGTTTTAATCTTTAATCGGATAAAATCACATCTCACAAAAAAAATGTTTCAAAGAAACTTCTTTATGAGATTTACCACCGGGGAATGTTTGGGTTGCATACTTACTTCGTATACCTCTATGCCTCGAGTTCCATGAAGATTTCACCGGTGAAAGGGACGGCTTGTGGGAAATGTTAAGGAGCCCGGGTCTAGCCTGTGTGTGTGAGTCGCTGTACAGTGCTCAGTGCTTGAGTCTTATGCATGCATAAGACTTGTTGGACTGCATCTTTATGTAATAGCCTGATGGTCCGGGTAAGACAGTATAGGTAGAACAGTCCCGATCACTGTTCTTTTGTGGGTTGGTTCCAGGAGTACAAAGGCTCCACTCTTTATAGCTGGGACAGGAAGTGCTGGCTGTGCATCAGCATCTGGGGGCACAGCTGGGGGTCACTGCCCAGAGCTGAGCCTCGGGACTTGAATTTCTGTCTTCCGTGTAAGGATTTGTCAGCAACTTGAAGGCAGACTTATCAAATTTATGAATGACACAAAATCAGGGTGGAAGACTAATATGTCAGATAATAAAATCAAGATTCATAAAAATCCTGACGGGAATGATGGGTCTGTAACTAACAAGATGAATCCTAACAGGATTACAGTTGGAGCCTGCGGCAAGCTTGGGCAGAGCGGGCAGTTTGGGGACCTAGGAAAGCCTGGGTGTTTTCCAGATGTTAACTGTAAGTTAATTAAACCCCATACACGGTCAACAGCTACCAAACTGCCCTGGAGCGGCTCTGTCACTCCTCTTACTGGAGGGACTCGCCCCTTCTGCCATTCTGTCCCTTTCTTTCATCCCTCCTCAGTTTGTAAGGGCTCCCCGGCACAGCTGGAAGCTGGAAGAGAACTTTTCCTTTCCAGCGTTTCCCAAACCCACTCAGCAGACTCACTTTGTGATCCTTCCAAGTGTTTAGGCAGTTCTCTCTTCACACGTGGCCGGGGTTTGGACAGTTCTCTCTTCACATGTTGTGGCTAGGATTTCAGGGTCCATCTCACCCTTTGAGTACAAGGTCCCTGGGGGGCAGTGACAAGATCTGCCATATCAGATGTTCTGCTCCAAGTAGGGGCATTGTGACTGGCACAGGGGACAAGCTGGTGGAGCCAGGCCTTTTCTTAGAACTGGGGAGAAGCAATAGGATTACAGCTGGGTAGTCAGGGTGGTAACAGACATAGGTAAGGGCTGTGCTGTGCCCAGGCTGCTAAAGAGGTCCCGGGGACATTTCTGAAGGGCTTCTAGGTAGCTGCAGTGGACACTGGGGAGAAGGAACAGCTTGGCCTGGTGGACATTGGGAAGAAGGAACAGCATGGTTCAGTGGACACCAGGGAGAAGGGACAGCTTGTTTCTCAAATGAAATAGCTTTAGAACATCTGCAAATTGCCACCTGCTAACCTCCAGCACTGAGCCCCGGAGAGGGTTTTGAAAGCAGAAGTGGAAGAGTTGAAAGACAGTGTGGAAAGAAATACATGTCCATTGCTTACTCTCCTGAGCTTCCCAAAGCACGAAGCACTTATGTAACGTCTGCCAGGCTTGGTGCTATAACTACCTCAGCAAGGCAGAGGACACTGAGGCCTTCCTGGAAAGCCTGTGGTGGTGGTGGGGAGGACTGTCCTCAGGAAGGCTCTCTAAGGCTCAGTTCTGCCATCTGCTGTAGCAGCTCTATCTCTGGCACCCAAGAGGAGAAACTTTAGTTCACGGCCTGGGTAGACTTTGTGTCTTTTAGTGGAGTCCTTGTCTGCCCTCTCTAACCATGGTTTCGGATCAACAGCTGACCCTTCCCCATCTCAGGCATGACTCACCCTAACATGGTGCCAGTTAATCAAGGGTATCGTATCAAGCGTATCTCTTGAGGAAGCGTGATGATGGATAGGCTTCCCCGATCAGAAGTTGAACAGGCTGGTTTGAGTCCCTGCCTGGCTGGGACCACATTGACTGGTTGTGTGGTCATAGTCCAAACACTAAATCCCTCTGACCTAGATTGTAAAATCTGGTTACTCTCCAAGTTTGTAAGGTGCTTTGCACAGACATCTTCTTCTGCAGCCATTTGGGGAATCAGCTGGGTTACTCATTGTCAGGGTTGCTAGAATTCTATTGTCCAGGGTGGGAGTATAGCTCAGTTGGTAGAGTGTTTGCTTCATGCACAGAGCCCTAGGTTTAATCCCCAGCACCACACAAACCAGGCGTGGAAGCATGTGCTTCTAATCCTAGTACATGGGAGGTGGAGGGAGATCAGGCTTTCTGAGTCATCCTTGGCTACACAGGGAGTTTGACCAACTCACCTTCTCTGTAGAGTGTGCGTTGCCTATCAAATTTTCCCTGATAATAAGATTCTGGGTCAGAGAGAAAAGAGGGAATTAAATCGACAGGTTGTCCTGGCCGCATGCCTCCGTGGAAGGATTTGTGCAGTGCCATCTTTTCCAGCTGTTATGGAGGTTCTGGTGTGTGTGTGTAAATAGACATGTGCACACTTGTATACTTGTATATGCACATGAGAGTGCATTGAGGTGTAGTTCACGTTCTGTAGCTTTCTTCTGTAACCAGGAATGATGGTAGAGCATTTATGGAGGTAGCCTCTTGTAAGCATATGTGAGTTTTCTTTGTTAAATGACAGAGTGAGATCATCCATTCACAAAGACCTGAACGATCATCGGGTTACACAGGAGATGAAGCCCTTGCCTTCCCCGAGTTTCTGTTCTGATCTGGTAAGGAAGACATTTATGCAGCGGTACGCAGTGAACCCCAGTGGACTAAATGTAAGCACACCGTAGGAGACATTAGAAGTCAGGTGGAAAAGAAGGGCTGCTGTGGCCAAGGAGTGTGGCTGTTAAGTAACAGGAATGTCCCAGCAAACCTGGCAGATACATGCTGTTGGATCGGAAGCCTGAGGAACTAAAGTGCAAGCCGTACAGGCATATGGTGGTGGGGAAAGTGTTCCAGATGTGGTCCAGGTGGGGGGAACACTAGGGCAAGAATCCTGACAGAGGGACCAGCTGGGCAAGGGGGATGCTCCTCTCAAGGAGCTGTGGGGCTGGAGTCGGAAGACAGCGATCTTGTCCAGCCACTGAACAAGATAACCCATATCTTGACAAACCCATCTCCTATGCCCTCTCTTCCTCTCTACTAAGTCCTTGGAAGCAAGGACCACAGTACCATCTGAGATGTAGATGACCTTGAGAAGCTGGTAAAGGGCAGAGACAGACTCTCCCCTAGATCTTCGAGAAAGGAACCTGGGTTTGTTATTGTTTTGACATTTGCTCAGTGAGACCTGAATTATATTTTCCACTTTGAGTTCTTGAGATAGAAACCGAGTGGCGACTCTTATGTCAGCAGCAGCAAACTCAGACTGTCATTTTACGAAGTCTGTGCCTTCTCCTCAGACTGGAAGTTTCCTGAGGGTGGGAACTACGCATTGTCCACTCTAGATCTCAGGGGCTGGCATGGCCTTCATGTCCAGCAAATGTTTGCCAACCTAGTCATCTGCTTACTTGGGCCTCTAGTGTTCTGATGGAGAGGGGTCTTGGTCTCCCTATCTAGTCTTTTTATGCACTGCTTGAAATGGCCTCTAAGGTGGGGGGAGCTACTTCTAGATCAGGCTGGAATGCTGCATCCTGGTATGGCTAACAACAAATGGGACCTCCCTCAAAAGGGGAGCTGCCATCGGGCAGTAAGATTCATAGGTAGGACTCAACACACATACAGAGAGAGAGAGAGAGAGAGAGAGAGAGAGAGAGAGAAGTGGTGTAGGACAATTCTGTATTCTGTCAATTATGCTTTAAATAAACGTTGATTAGCCAGTTACTAGACAGGAAGTATAGGCAGGACAACCAGACAAGAAGTAGAGGCAGGGCAATAAGAACAGGAGTACTCTGGGAAGAAGGAAGCGCTTTCCCGCAGTCCTGGCCCATCCACTGAAGAAGCAGGATATGACCTGCCCCAATGAAAAAGGTACTGAGCCGTATTGCTAACATAGATAAGAATAATGGGTTAAGTTATAAGGGTTAATAAGAAGCCTGAGCTAATGGGCCAATTAGTTTATAATTTATGTAGACCTCTGTGAGATTTTCTTTGGGATTTATGGGCTGTAGGAACTGGGCAGGACAGACACCCCAACAAGTAGGCCCTCATGTTACAGAGAGAGAGAGAGAGAGAGAGAGAGAGAGAGAGAGAGAGAGAGAGA
>JABTXL010006999.1:1941885-1957587 GCA_025134845.1 Neodon shergylaensis | reverse complement strand
AGAGAGAGAGAGAGAGAGAGAGAGAGAGAGAGAGAGAGAGAGAGAGAAAGAGAGAGTTCTGATACTGGATATTGTACATTTCCTATTAAAAAATGTAGAGGTCCATTGTTACTGGTGCATTGAGGAAGGAAATAAACAAGGCAAAGACCAAGTCAAAGAAAATCCCACTAAAAGAACAAGTAAAAAGAATAATAAGGTCTCTAGAATAAACAGACATGCCCCATTGGTTTCTTCAGTTATGAGAGGCTCTGTAAGGAGGCTCCTTGGCAGGGTGTACCACCCTGGATGTCCTGGATTGGGAGCCCTGGTCCAGGATGAGGCAAGGGGAGGGTGCGTCTGAGAAGCAGCCAGCTGCCCCAGGTGTCCTGCCCTGATGTTTTCTGGAGTGCACTAAATGCCGTGCACCGACTACCCAAACAGCCCTCTCCTGTGCAGACACCAGGACCTAGAGAGGCCGGGGTCACCCTCCAGGTCATGCCACAGTTGGTGGCCAGGTTGAGACACAAGCCGACTCCTATGGGTCTCAGGAATCCACCACAGAACTGATGGGTGCTGTCAGTGGCGCTGTTTCATGCCAGGCTCTTCAAGAAGTAGCTTTCTTTCCATTTCTGTCCATATTCCTTACTTCTTCCAAAATGCTCCTTTAAGAGGCATAAAACTTAAATCCACTTTACCTCTCAGTCTGTCTCCACCTTCCTCTCAGCAGTGGAATCAACTCATTGCTATGGTCATGGGGTCTGGAGTCCGAGAACCTCCATTTGACAATCTGTAAAATGGGCTTAATAACTAATTCATAGTTCATAACAGTCGAGAGACTGAAAGAAATTGCATGCATTGAAAGTATCCAGACTACTGTGCAATATCTAGAATGAAGTTGTTGCAAATAATATTGTCTCAGCACCCTGTTGATACAGGGAGGAGAATGATTCCTAAGGTCTCAGAGCTGTTAGCAAACACGGAAGGGCATGATTTTCACAGCAGCTTTTCAGCTTCCTTGGGGAATGCCCTGGGGAAGTTAGGATATCTTCCCTGACTAAACAGAACAAGTCCTCACTTGGGGCCAGGTTACAGTAAGTTCTCACATGGGGCAGGTCCAAGGAGGTTGCTGCCTTCGGGCAGGTTCAAGTAAGTACTTCCCTTACTTACTTGGAAGGCAGCCTACCCCATCTGCTTCCTGCAAGGCATCCAGGCTCAGAGACAGAGCTCAGCCCTGGCTCACAACAGGAGTCACCAACTATCTGAAGCCTTCCCCTTCACTGTCTCCATTACATAAAAATTTTCCATGCAAGTAATTGCAGAGCGGAGTAACAAGGAGGGTAATAGGGGAAGGTAATTGTGGATAAATCAGCTTGATTACACTCTTTCCCAAACTTGATTACCTAAATTTACAAAGCTGTACAAAAATCTTTAAAGCCCACTAAGACCTTCCAATAATGAATGCGGATTCTGGGAAAATCTCTCCTGAGTCCGGCAGGTCTGGCAACAGGTGGGGAATGGTGAGAACAAGGCTGTTGTGATGGAGGTGGGTCATCTTTCTATCTGTTGTTTCATTGGTTAAGTAATAAAGAAACTGCTTGGCCTCTTTAATAAAACAGAAAATTAGGTAGGCAGAGTAGACAGAACAGAATACTGGGAGAAAGAAGCCAAGTCAGTCAGTCGCCATGATTCTCCCACCTGACACAGACGCAGGTTAAGATCTTCCCTGGTAATCCACCTCGTGGGCTACACAGATTATTAGAAATGGGTTAGATCAATATGTAAGAGCTAGCCAATAAGAGGCTGGAACTAATGGGCCAGGCAGTGTTTAAAAGAATACAGTTTCCATGTAATTATTTCAGGTAAAGCTAGCCGGGTGGCGGGACACAGCCCCGCCACTCATATTACAACACTGTTGCTTCCAGGCTTTGTATTTCGGGGTGAGTAATGCTGTGGTTGCTTGAAAGAAAATGGCCCCCAAAGGGAGTGGTGCTATTAGGAGGTGTGGCCTTGTTAGAGTAGGTGTGGTCTTGTTGGAGGAAGTGTGTCACTGTGGAGGCAGACTTTGAGGCTGAGGTTTCATATATGCTCAAGCCACACTGAATGTATGAGTTTACTTCCTGTTGCCTTTGGATCAAGATGTAAGGACTCTCTTCTCCAGCACCGTGTCTGCCTGAGTGCTGCCTTGCTTCCTGCCATGATGATAATGGACTCAACTTCTGAACTGTAAGCGAGCTGTACCAATTACATGTTTTCCTTTATAACAGCTGCCATGGTCATGGTGTCTCTTCACAGCAATAGAAACCCTAACTAAGACAGAAGTAGTGGTTCTTTTCAGCAAGCTGGGAAGGCGACTTATCCATGGACTTGGCATGTCGTGGACTAGACACTCCCCACACTGGGCTTTCTGACTGACAATAATTATGTGTATTAGCAGCCAATCTAGGGAGGGAACTCCAGTGCCCTGCTCCCAGTTCTGGTAGGAAGACCATGTTCCTACCTGGGACTTATCTTGCAAGTTTCATAAGAAATCTTTAGAGGCCCCAAGACAAGTGGGGATTCAATCCAAGAGGGCAGTGGGAATGAAGGGATTCCTCGAGGATGCCCCTGTGAATAGAGAACCTAGAGACTGATGAGAAAAGGCCCTGGAAATCAGGGTCTCCCTGAAGCAGAGGTGGCCTGCATGGCATAAAGCTCAAGTCTCCAGATGGCCTCATGGGAGTGACATTATTCATGGAGCACCTGGACGGTGGGAAGTAGAGCCAGAGAAGAGAAAATGAGCAGGGAGAGGCACAAGGAACAGGAGGACAGTGCCCGTGGAGCCTGGGGCCAGTGCTAGTCCTCTTTAAGTGAGGCCCTAGCTTGTGAAGTGACTTCGTGTTTTGGTGCACAGGTGACAATCGTTGTGTACCAAACCAACGAAGGAATAAATAAAGGGCAAACAACATGCTCTCAAGGAACTTGCCTCCCGTGTGCTGGTTGCTGTTCTCACAGACCTCGCCTCCGTATGCTGGTTGCTGTACTTGTTGGAGCTCTTTTTACAGACAATAAACCAAGACACACAGAAGTGTTATGGTTTGGGCCAAGGTCTGACCCAATGAGGTGTATTTCAGAGCCCAGGCTTTTCCTTGAATATGTTGTTATACTTCAAGTGAATGCATGGGTTTGTAAGAAGTAGAGTGGCCGATTCACTCCTTGAGGGAAAGCAGCACTGAGGGGCCGGTGGCTTTCCAACCGCAACGGGGTAGCACAGGGTGAGTCAGGGCAAGTTCGATCCAGTACTGGTCTGCATCCTCGGGTTATTGCCAAGGACTTTGCATTATCCTGTTGTGTACCCATGTTTTCAAGCTGTTAGCGTCAGCCCACCCATTGCCCCTACCACTTGTCAACCCTGTTCACAGAGACCCAGTTTGCTCCTGTCAGCTGAATGCCCCCACCCCCCGCAGGTCAAGAAGCCTCTTTCTGTCTCAGTTTCTCTCTCTGGAAAATGGAGATAACTGCCCACTTTTCACTTGTGAGAAGAAACTGGGATAAGGTGTCAGAGATCTGACAGAGTCAGGAAATGGTCATCTGACATGGCCGCTGTTGTTCCCTCTCCCCCTCTCCTCCTAGATGTCTGTGCTGAGATCTTGTTTACTGCCTGAGTAAAGAGTTGTGTGACTCTGATTTACCAAACCTGGCTCCTGGAGCTCAGTGGGACCAGTGCTCCTGGGACGGGAGGGTGCTCCCCATCCTATACTCACAATCAGGAAGTAGAGAAGAGCGAGTGCTCCTGGGGCAGGGGAGGGTGCTCCTGTACTGCACTCACAATCAGGAAGTAGAGAAGAGCGATTGCTCCTGGGACAGGGGAAGGTGTTCCCCCCTGTACTCACAATCAGGAAGTAGAGAAGAGTGAGTGCTCCTGGGACAGGGGAAGGTGCTCCCCCCTGCACTCACAATCAGGAAGTGGTGCTCAGCTAGCTTTAAGCTCTCCCTTCAGCTGGGGACTCCAGGCTGGGAGTGACACCACCCACATTCAGTGTGCCTCTTTCTTTTTCAACTCAACTTTTCTGGAAACACCCTCAGAGGCTAACCCAGAGATTCCATGGTGCTCTTGCCCTGTCAAGTTAAAACACAAGATTAACTATCACAGAAGCCCATCTGCCTGCCCCTCAGCACAGTTGATATGAGAGCGGGTTCCCAACAAAAATGGAGTAGACATCTTGTGTATACAGTTGGCAGCTGCTTCTGTGTTAGTTTGACCAACTGTTGGGTACAGACCCAAGGTAACCATAGCAGGTTCTTTAAGAGGATCCAGAAATTTAGGTTTTAATGTAAAAAAAAATTCCTGGTTTTTAAATAGTGTCTATGAATTACACTTTGGTAACAGTGAGCAATCTCTAAACCCAGTCTGGCAGCAGGCTGCGTTCAGGCTGCCAGCCAGCAGCCTCCAACTGAAGCTTGTGGAGCGGACGACTGCATCTTGACTGTGACAGCTGTCATGGATTTATGTCTTAAGGCACTGGTTCAACAAATGTTTACCGACCACCTACTATGT
Source organism: Neodon shergylaensis (assembly GCA_025134845.1). NCBI lineage: Eukaryota > Metazoa > Chordata > Mammalia > Rodentia > Cricetidae > Neodon > Neodon shergylaensis. Next base: position 1,953,074 of record JABTXL010006999.1, on the reverse strand, counting down.
GCTGGGCATTGTGCTAAATGCTAGTGATACAAGCTACAATCAAAAGCGGGTCACGGGGCTGCAGAGATGACTCCATAGTTCTTAGCTCCCATATGGAGGCCTTCCTCTGGCCTTCATGAGCACAGGACATGCTTGCGGTACTTATATGCATAATACATACACACATGCATACAAGCAAACACTTACTCACATAAAGTAAAGATAAATTTATCTTCAAAAACAGATGGAAAAATCCGTGTTGAGCCTGGCAGTGGTGTGCACACCTTTAATCCCAGCACTCAGGAGGCAGAGGCAGGCGGATCTCTGTGAGTTTGAGGCCAACGTGGTGTACAAGAGCTAGTTCTAGGACAGGTTCCAAAACTACAGAAAAACCATGTCTCAAAAAAACAAAAACAAAACAAAACAGAGCAAAAACTAAAATCCATGTTGCTGCCTGGTGGTAGTGCACACCTTTAACCCCAGTACTTGGGAGGCAAAGGCAGGCGGATCTGAGTTCCAGACCAGCCTAGTCTACAGAATGAGTTCCAGGGTGGCCAGGGCTACATAGAGAAATCCTGTCTTGAAAAAACAAACAAAAAACAAACAAAAGAACCCACGTTGCCCATTTGGAGCTGCTGTTCTTCCATGGCTCTGGATCTTTTGCAGCAGTGGTCTTATGATTTCCTATCTTCTTTCGAAGATCTCAAGTGAGCAGCTCAGCCTCACCCACAGAGCCCAGTTGGGTCAACAGGCAGCCACTGAGCAAAGCTCAGGCTCTGAGTCACCGAAACCATGCTGCGTAGTGTCTCCATCTCACTTTGCATTGAAGAGTTCAGATTCGCATGAAAGTGGCTATAAAAACGCCCAGTGATACTTAATATGAGCAAAATTTATTATCTTAGTGGGGGACAAGTGTGAGGTTCCCTTTGACACTTAAAACCCACAAGTGGAGGGGTTGGTTCACAGAGCTTATCTCTCACTTGCTTGGTACCAACCCTGTGGCCCTGCCCCATCCTCCTGTAGGATTCTGGGCTGCCCCAGGCTTGTGCCCTCTGCTTTGTGGCTGTTTCATTTCCTGCGTTTACCAGCCCATCCTAAGACCATGTTAGGAGAACACAGCCTTGCCGCCCCCATGGGCGAGGGGGGCAATAGGTTATAGAAAGATGCTTGGGCTGAGGAAGTGGTGGTATTGATTTCAAGACCCTTGGGAGAGATATTGAGTAGCAATATGAAGACCTAATGCTACCTGCAGTGTTTACCCATGGTCTTGGGAGAATTCAGAGGTTACAGTGGAAGAAACTCTCAGAAATGTTGCCCAGTGCCCTGGTCCAGAGATGGTGCCCCCGGCTGGTGTTTGATTAAAACTGGTTGGGAAGCCCCCATCAAGCTAAGTTTCTTCTTCACTGTGTTTTCCTGACCACTGACTCAGGTTCTCTTTTGCTCAGAGCTCTGTCTTGATCAGTAGCCTTTTCCGGGGTCACGCCGTGGCCTGGTTCACAGTATATTTGTAGAATGTCCCAATGTGTTTTAAGATCTGAAATCTGAAAGACCCCCACTTGATACAGGATTGAAGACGTCCGTGGACACTGTAGTCAGAGAGTTACTGAAGTCTGAGGTCTCTTAGACAGTTTTCTCTTGTCTGTCTCCTGTTAGTTCTTTGTTTGGCGAACATCTGCTCTCCTGAGTTTCACACACAGCTAGGGGGGCTCCTATTCCAAACATCCTCTCTGCTTGGAAAACTTGTCTGCCTCCTAGAGGAATTCCACTTTGGAGGTCACTCTGTCTGGTCTTGCCCAGAGGAGGGAGGAAAAGATACCCAGCCTGCTTCTGCTGTCCTGAGATCCAGGCTTTGAGAAGCTGATTCTTCAGGGTAAACCCACTGGCCTGGTTGTACCACCGTCATCGGCCACCAGGTGGCTCACTTTTCCAGCCCCTCCTCTGTTTGGGTTGTTAGGCCACTCCTTCAATGCCTTCCAGGAAGCCTCCAAGCCCTGGAGAAGACTCCTCAGCTCCTTCCAGACTCCAGAGTCCAGATGTAAGTGTGCCCATGGAGAGGTCAGAGGCCCATGTCAGGTCTCTTCCTCAGTGGTTTGCCACATTGTTTTTTGAAACGGGGTCTCTCATTAAACCTGAAGCTCACTGGTTTTGGCTAGACTGGCCGAGCAGAAAGCCACAGGGATCCTCCTGTCTCTGCCTCTCTGGTTCTGGGATAACACACATGGTTAACCATGTTCATCTTTTCTACATGGGTTCTGGGGATCAAATTCAGGTCCCTGTGTTTACATAGCAAGCATTCTGCGTACAGAGACACCTTCCTAGGCAGAACCTGAATTGTTGAAGGTGGCGCGTTTTACATGTGGCCCTGCATCTTCCTGGCTCCCTCTTTGCTTCTGATTTCTCTCTCTGCCAGCTTTCTTTCTTTTGGTTTTTCTCATTTCTCTTATAATTATCACATTATGCTGAAATGCAGTTGGAACTAAATACTTCCCAAGAGTAAGCTGTTGCTTTGACAGACATAAATACTTTCGTAGTATCTCAGTTGGCCTGAGCAATACCAATCTAGGAAACACTGTTGAACAGGTCTGGTGGCACATACCTGTGACTCCAGCACTTGGAGATAGGGACAGGAGGATCCGGGGTTCAAAGTCAACCTTCATACATACCATGTTGGAGGTCATGCTTGGACACGCGAGCCCTGTCTAAACAAACAAACAAACAAACAAACCAAAACAAACACAAAACCAACCAAACACCAACAAAAAACTCATTCTGGATATTTCCAAACACCCTCTGTCAAGCTCCAGACATGATATCATTTCATAGGTAAATACTTCACTACATGCGTGCTCTAACGAGTACAAACTTCAAAAACAAAGTCAATTAGCAAAACAAAATACCCCCCAGCACTCCTTGCACCGGCTAATATCAACAGTAATGGAGTGTTTGTAATTTGGAATTTTCCAACAATTAGTCTTGTTAGTACAGTGGCTGAGTTCCTCTCCTGGGTCCTGTCATCTGTGCTAAATGTCTGTCACCCCTGCCGTGGGTTTTCTGATCGTCTTTACAGAAGAGGAGTGGTTTATCAAATGAGAAGTCAGGAGGACCCTCTTGCATCAGCCTTTGCAGTCTGGACTCAGGAAGACCAGGGAGTTTGCTTGGGTTCAAGATGCCCATCTTCTGTTGTGCACTCCCAAAGGGAAGCGCCCTGTATGGAGACACTTACAAACAGCTTTTCTCTGAGCGCTTGGACTTCTGGGGGCAATTTTTATGGTGATCCACACACGGGGTCTGTACAAGCTTAGCTTACTCTCAGACTCGGTCCCCTGCAAGCACATCTGAGTGTGGGTTGCTGCTTTGGTGAGACAGATGTCAACTGCAATATTCTGTTGCTGCTGGAGACAAAATCCTGGGGAAAGGGAAGGTGGGCTGAGCAGAGTGCCCTCCATTCTGCCTTTTCTGTCCTGGTTCTTGTAATGAATAGAACCATTGCTTCTGTTTACAGGACTCATGGAGGATAAACCACTTGCCCAGAGTCATGTAGGTGTGCGGGTTTTCCGTTTCAGAGGTCTAGCTCCCGCCATCTCTTAGCAACTCTCGTCATCGGCAGTCTCTCCACTTATTTTTTTTCTTTTGAGTCAGAGACTTACTATGTAGCCCAGGCTGGCCTCAAACTCAAAATCTTCCTGCCTCAGCTTCTTGAAGACTGGGGTTACAGGTGTGTGCCATCATGCCCACGACTTTCCCTCCACCTCTGAGGTAGTTTCTAGGCTTGTGCCAGTGTTTTAATCTGAAATATTGCAGGCATACAGGGCAACTGAAGAGCGGGATAATCCCCATGTGCTCCACGGAGAGCGGGAAGTTGTCACTATCTTCCGCCTTTGCCTCATGCCTTGGTGTTTTTCCGAACACCTGTGAATGAGGAGCTGGCATGTCACGCTCCTGAGCCCCCTGAAATCCTCAACTGCTTCTGCAAAGGAAGTGTCCTTCCACGTGCCCCTGCTGTCACTGCAGTGAAGGACACCAGTCCTTCCTGTGTCACCCGATATCCAGGCATCCTCGAGGCTGCATCCTAACCCTTTGTATACCTAGGACCACCCAATCAAAGTATGCACAATGCATTTGTGGAGGTGTTTTGTTTTGTTTTGGTGGTCTTTGGTCACTTGGCTATCACTTCTGGCTTTCTTCCTGTGTTCATCTCATTGTTCCTCGAAGGTGTCTTCTAGTTTGCTTCTTTTGTCCCTGCTGAATTCAAAGTCTTGGTGAGGTTTGGGGTGTATGCGTTTGGGAAAAACGTTTGATGGAAATGCTGTAATAATAGCACAATTGTTATGACCAAATGAGGGACAGGCCAGCTTAAGGAAGATGGGGTCTGTTCTGGCTCTTGGCTCTTGGTTTGAGGGGATGCAGCCCGTTGTTGGGGGGAGACATGGAGGCAGGAGTGGAGTGTAAGCAGCAAGTCAAAGTGTGTCTGCAGGCAGGAAGCAGACAGTGGTGATCGCTGTACTCAGTTCATCTTCTTTCTTTCTGTTCAGCCCTGGACTCCAGTGCATGGGATGGTGCCACCTACATTCAGGGTGTGTCTTCTCTCTGTGGTTAGAAACCTCTCTGAAAACTCCTTTAGAGACACCCAGGACCAGTCAGGAGGACAGCAAAGACGCCATGAACATGCTTCATATCCCATTGAGTTGGAGGTCCAGAAGGAATAGACCATGGGCCCCAGAGTAGTGACCACAGAGAGGGAGTGCACAGTAGGGAGCTTCTGAGATCTGAAGAAGTGTGGCACCAGCAGGGTGGCGTCACTGATGCAGCTTGTTTCTGGTCCATCTCTTCTGGTCCCTCCCTCCCCACACCCAGGAGCTAGACAGATGAACAAAGTCTCCAGCTTAGCCCCTGTCTTACCCCTTACTCCATCCTATGCTTAGGAGAGCATAGTAGGAGGGGACATGTGTTTCTTGTACATTGTCCACCCAGTCTGGAGGGAGGGATTCCTGATCTGGGGATTTAGAGAGTCCGGGGAGGGTATTCTGACCTCAGATTTTGGGAGTGACCATAGGCAATGTGTAGCCCAGACAGAGTTTGTGTGTCTTAGACACTCGCATCCAGGAAGAGGATAGGGATGCCACGCAAAGCCACATGGCAGCGAAGTCGATGGGCAAGGGCCGGGGCATGTTCCCCAAGGAGAGTTGATTACGGGCTGACAGGACACTAGGACTTCCTGTTCAAGAATAAGCAGGACCTGTCTGGCTCCTCACTAAGACAAATATTTTGTTCAGGAGCCATTATCCCTGGAAGCAGGGTAGGGGACAGACATGTGATCAAGATTTCTGAAACCTGTCTGGTGTCAGATGCTGCGCTCGGACATGATGTTAAGTCTTGATTTGACTTTCCACTGTCCAAATGTAACACCCATGAGCTGACCCACTTCATACGCATCCTGAGGTAGGTGCTGTTCTCGGAATCACTTTACAGATGAGAGGAACAAGGCTTGAGAGATGAAGAGCCCAAGATCACATAGCAGAAAAGAGAAGAACGGATGTCCAAGCTAGTAGGTTACTTCCAGAATCTGTAGCCTCAGCTAAAACAGGCAAGTGTTTAGAGCGAAGGGTGAAGGGGGTGTCCAGGGTTTGCCTCCAATGTCACTGACATCTGTGAGGTCACTGCCGGTACTCCTGTTGGGAAGCTGGTCTCAGAATGACAGAAAAGGTGACACCTAGAGGCTGGTCCTTATCTGGTTTGGGCAAATGGCACCTGGAGGAGGGCAGGCTGTTTGACTAAATCATCTGCTGCCAGGAGTGACAGGCAGGAGGGCATTGCTTTCTAGAATGATTTCTAGAACCTTGTTTCCTCCTTCTAGATCCTTCCCTGTGTTTTTAGATCTTTTTGCCCAGCAAACACAGGAACTGCCCTCTCCAAAATTCTGACCTGCCACTCACACTGAGTAAGGCTGGAGACCAATGTGTGGGAGACATGAGGGAGGGCCGAGTCCCCAGGCTGCCTTAAGCTTGCAGTATGTACCCTGAGGCGTAATGGACACTGGCAGGTTGAGCTGTGTGGGCTGTCAGTGAGGTGGCTCGGTGGTAAAATCACTTGCCAAGTTAGCCTGATGGCACGAATTGTCCTGCTGTCCTCTGACCTCTGCACTCACACAGTGGCAATCATACACTCACAATAACAATCACAACAGCATCAGCAGCAAAACAGCATGCCATTCATGTGTTCATGACAATAAGAACAGTTTTAGAACTCAGCGTGGACCTAGACGGCCATCCCATATCTCGTAGCTTCGGTGCACTTGGTCCTGAGCTGAGCCCTGCCAGTTCCCTGCACGGTTGCCTCCGAGGATTACTGAAGCTCTGTGGAAAGTGCTCTGTGAAGTGCCTGGCACAGGACAGAGCCCGGTGTGATGGTTAGTTTTGCTTGTGTTTCTAATAGTCACCTTTGTGTCTGGGGTCTCTAAGGACTCAGACTCAGAAGAAGACCCGTCTGGAGTCTGGCTGCTGGTTTCCTGGCTCAAGAGATAATCCATCAATATATTCTTCTCCATAACCACTTTCCACCCCCTACTCCTGGGACTAATGAAAAAATCTGATAGACCTCCTCCCAGCAAGTGTGGAAGAGCCAGCTTCTTCTACTGGCCATGTTTGATGTCTATTTGCAGGGGCCCACTGGAGAGGAAAAGTCGATAGTGCAATTATTGTTGGCTCTCACCTGCAAAGCCCTTTCAGCACACATCAGGTCTTTCCCCTATAGATCTCAGGGTTTAGACGCAGCTTACTGGGCCACAGCTGGCTCATGGAATGGCCAAAGTCAAGCGGCAGTTGTAACCACTCTTCTGTCTGAGCCCCTCCCCAACACATAATCCCACTGTCCTCAGGGCCACTTGAAGGAGGAGGACAGCTTAGACCCAGTCATCCTCCCATGGGAGTCACGGCTGTTAACACTGTCAAGAAAAGCAACCACCTCTCATGGTGAGAATTTTAGGGCTCCTAATGTTTCATGCTGTGAATAAAATATTCTCAGCAGCCCTGGAAGGTGTGGTCATCCTGAGGAACTGGCGGTAGGGGCTGTGAACTCTCAGAAGAAGTTAAATGATCTTTCTCGGGCTGCCCAACAGGCAAGTGCTGAGTTGGAGATTTGGACCAAGTCAATGAACTGGCAAGTGCCTATTTCTGCCTAATTGGAGTAGTTGGGGGTGGGGAAGGGATGGCTTCTAAGTGCATGACTTGCTATCCCTAGGGCATCCGCTTATTTGGGGAGAGGCCCATAGACTAACAGACTGGAAGAATTGTGTGGATGTATTGGCAGATAGGAAACCTAGAGCTTTGAGAATTTGTATTAGAGAAGGCATTAGTGTCCCTTGGCCTGGAACTCGCTATTTCTAAATTCTACTAGGGATTTGTTGAAATGGATTGTTCTTCTGTTTTCCAACTTTGGAATGAATCTGTTATCATACTCAATGAAATGTCCCTGGAAAAACAGGGAGTGGCTCTGGGTCTGTGTGCTGGTGTGCTGGTGTGCTGGTGTGTGTGTGTGTGTGTGTGTGTGTGACTTCAGTAATCCACCTAGCCAGGTATCCCAAAATAGACATTTCCTCAAAGCAGAATGGGGTAGCACTCTAATGCCTAGACAGTGTTCTTAGCCTCAGAACTGAAGACCTTGACCTTTGTCACCGCTCCAGTTGATTATAGCTCAGCATCTTGTGACTTACAGTACAGGGACCAGAACAGTGTCATCTGTGCTAGAAGATGTCCCCAGGCATGTTGGAGGTGGTGTGTGGATTGACTGAAACCTGGCAAGGGTTAGAAAAACCGTCTCCTGCTGTGCCCTCCCTATAGAATCAGCTGTGCATTGACTAAGGTGCTGAAGCCAAGTTAAGCTATGGAAATGGGACTGACCGCAGGGAACAGGAGCATGTGTATGCGTGTGAGCATGTGTGAGTTCGTGAGTAAGTGTGAACTCAGTGACACATCTTGTGCCGGTCTAGACTCTGGCCCTCATCTGAGATCACCTAGGGGTGACCAGCCTGTGAAAGGACTAGGACAGCCACAGTGGTAGTGCATCCCCCCACAACTGCACCTGCTGCTTGGAAGAGTCAAGCAACTGAAAGACGAAGGCAGGAGGAGGGAAGTGACGTTCCCCCCCCAGAAGAAAACGTTCAATTTTCTGTTGTTTGGCTTTGACCTCGCTCCTTCATTCTTTAGTGTTTTGCCTGTCATTGACTCCTCTGCCTCTTTTCTCGTTCAGTAAACTTTAGTGCGTTTCCTCTTCTCCACGCTTCCCACTCGGTTAAATCTGTTTTGATGCATGTGCCTGCATTTGGGTTGTGCATGCTGTCTGTGTATGTTCATTATGGGTGTGAGCGATGCGCATAAGGGAGGTTTAAACAAATGCTCTGTGCATGAACTCTGCATGAATCAAGGAGAGAATCTCTGAGCATACGGTTAGGATCATGTCTATGAAAACGAACTCTGTGTTTTCTCCATTCTTCAAGCTGTGTCATGAGCAGTCAGGGAGCAGCCTTCTCCCCCACCCCTTGTATGACACAGTGGGGTTTGAGATGCTACTCAAGGCTTTATGGAATGAGTGTGATTAGATGTGTGCATGACCTTCCTTGCAGAATGGGAGGGCCTCCTTGACCACGTTTTTGTCCCCTCTCAGAGAGAACAGACTTCTGTTCAGAGGCTGTGGTCACTCTGCAGGACTAGCTAGTCATCCTGTGATGTTGCATTTATTTTAAGGCGTAGCAGGCATATGGGAGACCATGCTGGTTTTATAATTAAAATGACATGAAATTTCTTCTAAAACAATCAGAGTAGCTCCCAAGGGGATTCTGTCTACAGAGAAGTAATAGTACAAGACAGCCTGGTTCTTGAATGGCCAGGGTTAGGAAACCCTGGCTGTTACTGAGAACACCAAGTCTCAACTCATAGCGAGTACCCCAACCCCCCTGGGGTTTGCTAAGTTAAGGTCCAGATTGCAGGTCTGAGGTTGAGACAGACTCCCTGGGTCATAACCTACAGATAAATATCATGCCATCATTAGGAAGGAAGCTTTCTAGAAATGCCAGCTCACAAGTGTTCTTGTACCTGGATCTGTAGTCACAAGACCCCTATGTATTTCCTGAGAACATTAAAGTGTGGGATCCTATGACCCATCAAACTGCTAGATGTCCTCAGAGCCCTGGTGATGAGGTAACTAGAGACAGTACCTCCACAGCTCATGAAGAAGCAAGGCTTCTGTGTGTGTGTGTGTGTGTGTGTGTGTGCGCGCGTGTGCGCGCGCACGCGCGCATGCGTGCATGCATACATGTTCTTATATGTGCAGGTACCCTTTGTGTGTACAGTTGCATGCGGAGGCTGGGGGACCATTTTGTCTTTCCTGAGATTGCAACTGTTCTTAGACGGCCGCCATCCTTGGTTATTTATTATTATTTCTTGAGATAGAGTCTACCACTATCCTTAAACACACCAAGTAGGCCAAGGGACTGGTCCATGAGCTCCAGGGATCTTCGTGTCTCTGCCTTCCTCTGTGGTGGGATTACAGGGGCACACTCCCAGGCCTTGCTTTTTGATGGAGGTTTTGGGGATGGAGCTCAGGTCTCCATGTGTACAGCAAGGACCTCGCTCGTGTACAGCAAGGACCTCGCTCCCCGGCCCCAGAACCAAAGTTTCTACTTCTCGCTCTACAGCCTACTTCCGAAGTGCTTGTGGAAGAATACCCCAGGACTGGCTGTGCCTTCCCGTAGAAGCACTGTTGAGTCTCCAGGCTTCTCCACCCTCTGCATGCCTCTCTGACCCCATTTGCTTTTATAAACCCTGGGTCCTCTGAGCAGCTGCCTTCCTGTCTGGATTCTCTGAAGCCGACGCCAGTGGCTGGAGAAGGGACATCTATCTTTCTTAGCACTGCTGTTCCCAGGAGATACGATTTGCCTGATAGATGTGTTTTGGCTGCAGCTAGTCAGGGTACAGTGAGAGATTGTTCAAAGTCTCAGTGTTTGGCAACCGTTTAGAAAAATCACACCTGACCGTTAGAAAGTAAATCCCGTGGGCTGGGGATATAACTGGAGTAAATGTCTGACGGGAAAGCATAAGGACCTGAGTTCAATCCCTGTGCTAGCTTCTTACAGTGAAGGGTGCAGTGACACATCCTTGTGACCCCAGTGCTGGAGAGGTGGAGCAGGGGGATCCCCGGAGCTTGCTGTACAGACTGCCTAGCCTAATGGGCAAGTTCCAAGTCCCATTGAGAGGCCCTGTGTCCAAACACAAGGGGATGCGTGTGAGGAACAGTATCTGAGGTGAGTTGATCTCAGGCCTCTATCTTACATGCACACATGTTTACATGAACCCCGCCAGAGGGGGCAGAGACAGAGACAGACAGAGGAACAGAGAGAGGTACCCAGGACACCGACAGCGGGAAGGAAACTGCACAGTGGTGTGTTTAGGTCTCCTGGCCATGTGACCTGCTTTGTGGAGAAGAGGGGAGTCAAGGTTCTGGGGTGTCCGACAGCGGGCTGTGGAAGCATCACAGTTAGTAACATCCTATGGTGGCTGAAGCCATATTCTGCATCCACCTGCTTTTCTGTAGTCAGGACTTAGAGTACCTGTCAGGAGGAGGCATCCGTTTCCCTTCCTTGAGGCTCACTTTAAGGCTTGCCCATACGTGTGGTCACACAGACAGCATCCATTAGTTTTCTCATTGCTACGAACAAACACTTGGCAAACGTCAGCAACAATAAAAACCCTTAAGGGATGACTGGTCTTTTCTGGCTCACGGTTTAGGGGTACAGTCTATCATGGCAGAACACACAGAAGCAGCTCTATGATGTGGTGGCAGGTGCCTACGGCTGCTCACTTACATATGGACAGACTAGGAAACCAGGGACAGGAAACAGGGTGGGCCTATAAATGTTAAGTCTTGAGACTGGAGAGATGACTCAGCGGTTATGAATACTGGCTGCTCTTCCAGAGGACCTGGGTTCAATTCCTAGTATCCACATGGCAGCTCATAACTGTCTATAACTCCAGTTCTGGGGGATCCAATACCCTCACACAGACATACATGCACGCAACACACCAGTGCACGCAGAGTAAAAATAAACAAATATCACCTTGTCCTCGGTGACCCATTTCCTCCTCTACCTCCTAAAGGTTCCACACCCTCCCCAAATGATGGCACCTTTTAGGAACCAAGTATTCAGACACCTGAGCCCT
>JABTXL010006999.1:1908254-1930323 GCA_025134845.1 Neodon shergylaensis | reverse complement strand
AGAGAGAGAGAGAGAGAGAGAGAGAGAGAGAGAGAGAGAATGTCAGTAAATCCTCCTACTGGGATGTTTTAGCAACCAAGGTAATATAACCTGTGTCTAAATCTCTAGCTTTTTAATCTTCTGGAAAACTAAATTGGATATGTATATACTTTAAATAAGTTATCTAGACTTTTATGCCCAAGCTTGGGTTTATTATATTCTGCACACTTAACCATCCTCTGGGGTGGTTGGTCTGGAACCTCAGGTTCCTCTCTAAGGGATGTGTTTGTTAATCACTGGGCTTATGGGGATGAAAGCATAGCACGACACTCCTCTCTTTCTCAGAGAGGGAGCGTGAATGAGGCAGAGTGTGTGTCTGAAGGACGAAGAATAGAGGCCATTTTTATAGAACCAAGCTTTAGTTAAGTCTGTCTGGTTGAAAAGAATAATGTTAAGTTTCCCTTTTCAAATTAGCTAAAGTAAATAATGGGTTTAAAGACAGAGCTAAAATAAGCAATTTTTCAACTCCAAGAAAAAGAAGGGATATAGCACAGCAGTGCCCTCTGGGAATGCAGCAGGAAGACAGCTGGGATGTCAAGCGCTCGTGACCAGCTCTGCCTGAAACATGCCCTTCCTCACCTCCTTCCATTTCCGGTCTCTTCTCTTGCCGGGACTCGGTTTCTTCTGCCCCAGACCTTTGCTCCCTGTGAGGCTTGGGCTCACAGCGGTGCTGCTTTCTCCCTGCACATCTGACTGCTCTACCCTAGTGGCCACCACTATGTCCATGGTCTCTTGGTTCCCGTCTCCCAGATGGAGTCTTCGACTCAGTTGTTTCCCCAGGCTGAAAGTGATCTTGACTCTGGCCAGCTTGCCATTACAGGCTCACTCTGTCAGGTCAGGCGTGTGCTCTGGGCTACTACTAACCTGTAGACTGAGAATTTGGTCACATGACCATGGTTTCTTTGGACAGAAATATTTAAACATTTTCATGGGGTGGGGGCATCGGCGCCTTACCATACCTGGCTCTAGTGGCAGGGAAGTATTTGGATGGTCATTACTGTGGTCCTTAGAGCATCCTCTTGGGCATCCTCTCTGTTGGTTTGGGAACCCCTTACCTCACTTTATGTTGTAGTTGATTCCTTACATAGAGTCCAAAGATAAATGACAGCGGGTAAGAATGGCTGTCATAGTTGTGGCTATAGTTTACTGCTGGCTATGGAACTGTGTTCCTGTGACGTCTCTAAGCAGCCCTGGCTACCTCCTCTAGACATTTTCAGTCCTGGCTAAATCTCCGTTAGGGTGGCACTTCAAAATTGAGCACCATACTCTGCCTCCTCTGCGGTAACTAAAAAGGAATTATTGGCTGTTCTGTTTGCCGAAATCAATGAGTTTCTGTCCAGAAAGTGACGGAAAGCCAGCAGTGTGCACAGAGGTTGCAAACAACCCACACTTGAAGGAAAATTTGGAGGCGGGAGGGCGACCTTAAACATCAACATCAGAAGACAAGGCGATTTCTAATCAAGCCTGGAATTCAGAACTCTCTCGGGGAGGGGAGGACCAGTGTCATGTCGTTCTGTACTGAGGGTATTTAGAAGATTTTAACCCAGGCGCTTACACCCGAGCCCCAAGAGTTCCCCTCTGCTACATACAGACAAGAATGGCAGCGTTTTCCCTGTACAGCATCTAGCTTGTAGATATTCAGGCTACAGACTAGCCAGGAACCCTGGTATGGAAAGATTGGAGTACTGGACTGCCTAAAACTACATAAATAATAGCAGCAGAAGCTCTCAAATCCTCTGGCAAGCCCATAACCCTCAATGCCCTCAAAACGAGCCCCTAGCAAGCCAACCCATAGGAAATGCCACTTTGAATTTCTTCATCAGCCAGTCTTGTTTGTGTTTCTGATCCACCAGTCAAAATGGTGCTGCCAGATGCTGTAAAAACACCACATGAATTAAACCTGTGGGGCTCTCCTTAGTCAGCAAGAACTCTTGCCTGGGGCCATGTATTCTCCTGCCTTCCCAGCCACCAAACATCTGATCAGAGCCCTGCCTTCAATCTAGAGAATGAGGAATATTGGGATAGATACCTCACAAAGATCCCTGCGTCAATACCCTGTCATTTGGATGCCCTCTCCTCAGTACCCTGTCAAACCATATCATTCAGATAAAAATCAATCAGTCCCATGTACTTCCAGGATGCTGAAGCAACTTGCACTCTCCCAAATGCCGTCATCCCAGCTTCCCATCCTTCTCCATCTCTTTCAGGCATGTGGATCATACAGCGCGTCTGCTAGTATTTTCCAGCTCACTTACTTCAAACCTTTGCAGAGACTGTACTGTCTGCAAGCCCACTCAGCCCTGAGTGTGTATGGGGTGTATTGAACTCTGGAGCCATGAAGCTGTGTATGAATTCACTGAGATTTATGCAGGACAGTGAAAGATCAGCCAGTAATGCTTGCTCGCAGATGGCTGACCCTCAGTGAGGCTGTGCTCCCAGGATGAGAAAGAGCAGAACTTCCCACCATAGCACGGCAGGGCCAACCCTAACGGGAAAGCCCACCACTGTCATTTCTGTGCTGTCTCACAGTTTGTATGTGGTCAGGACTCTCTGGGAGAACTCAGTCAAGACAGTGTAGGGGATTTTCTCTCTTCTGCAAAAGAGACCTCTCACCTCTTCCCTGAGCTTGTTGAGGAGAGGGGAGCTGGCCTTTGTGGCAGGAAAGATCTGTTTGTAGAGACTGTAGTCACTGGATCTTCCAGACTTAGAGCCAGGCTTTCCAGACTTGCACATTTGGTATTCCAATGGCAGTACTGTGGTACTGACTCATGCTCGGCTCTCCAACAGGGGCCTGTCCCTTTCCCCACTCCGTTCATACACGGCCAGGAATGCTCCATCTCCACTCAGGTGTTAAGTTTTTCATTTTTATCTCAACACATCCGGCTAAAGGCATGCGCACTGGCGGCTGTGATGGCTAGGCCACAGCACCTTCTGCTGTAGAATGACTCCTCGGTCTCCCTTGATGAGAATGGATCACTCGAGGCAGGGCCTTCCTGAAAATGCCCCTCCACTACATCCATCTTACACGAGTCTCTGCTGGTATCAAGGAGCTGATATTTTCCAAAGAGAAATGATAGCTCACGGGCTTTTATTACTCAACAAAGCAGAAGAGGGCCTCCCTGAGTTTCTGTCGCTTATGAAAGACATCTGGCCTTCATCACACTGGCTGTGATGACTCTGCCTCTTAAGTCTTCATAACAAACTGTAAGGGGGAAAGTCAAGGTTTTTTATAGGAAAGGATATTGACTCATGTTGCTGCCCCTTGTGTTTAGTCTGCCCCTTATCTTAGCATATTTCCAGGCTGCTTGGAGAAGGTCCCTAGGGTGTATATTTTAAAATAATGTATTCTAGAAGTTCTTGCTGGTTTAGATGGCAAAAGTTCCCTTCTGGACTCTCCGCCCTGTTGGGAACAGTGATGGACAGCTGTTGGTAGGTGATGGGTCAGGGATGACAGAGACCTGGTGAGGCTGTCCTGCTTTCAGAAGGATTCTGGCAGCAGCTCTGATTCGAATTATGTCTGAGGAAATTGCCAGGAGGAAATAAAAAAAAAGTTATGTGTCTTGCTACTAGTAAAAGAAATTCTACATGTTGTTGTATTATATCTGTTCATATCAGGCTAGCAAGTGATGGATGGGTTTGTTTGGGAGGCTGAAAATTCTGGTCATGAAGGAAAGATTTCATATCATAGGAATGTGGCACTTTATGGGACAACCTCCATAGTCCTTCCCCAATTATATTTTGCCCTAGCAACAAAGCTTCACTATGTTTTTAAAGTATTATTTAACAACTCTGTGGTCATAAATTAAGTGTAATTATAGGTGATGACAACAATAATAATAATGAGAGTGATGGCTGATGGCCACGATAATGGTGGTGGTCACCATGGTGATGGGTGACAATAGTGATGATGATGATGATGATGATGGTGGTGGTGACAGTAATGATGATGATGCTATGTTGATGATAATGGTGCTAATGATGGTGATGATGGCAGTGGCAGTTATAGTGATGATGATTTTTTTTTAAATGTGAGATCCAACTATTTTTTTTTCTGTCTGTTGGTTTTGTTTTGTAGCGGTGTCCTTGGCTCTTGCTTTGAATGGAGTCTGCACAAACACTATTAAATTAATAGTGGGAAGGTAAGTTCCAAGAAGAGACAAATGATGGCTTATACTACCAAGTTAGCCTGCATGGGGACCATGACACTAGGTAGGACAGATTCCAGGATGTCCGATTTTCCCTTAAATTGTTGCCCTTCTGGGATTTCTGACCTTCAGTACAGCTTTTCTTTCCTTTGAATTATGAGCTCACTATTTTAGGGAGGAGTTCACTAGCACGAGCGTGTCCACTGGCTGACTGACCACACTTTCTTCTGGCTGAAGCCTGCTATTGGCCTTTCCAGAGCCATCTATTGCTTTTCCAGTGCCAGGCCGGGCTTCTGCCTTGTCAGTTTTGGCCTTTAGCAAATTAATAAGATCACTTCTATATTGCAGTTTCCTTTCGGGCGAGATGTATGGGCTGGCATTTCAGATCTGCCTTTCCGCCACATTCCTCTTACTGCTCCTGAGAAATGATATCTGGTTTCCATTTCCTCTTCCTTCTCTCCGGCTGCTCTGGTAGAGAGTCAGTCTCTGGGGACATGAGAAGCCCGAAGGCCTCTCAATACTACAGCGGACTTGAGCTCCAGCTGCTAGCTCCTGGCCTTGAACAAACGAGATTCCATTACAACCTCAGCAACAGAGTGCTAGGCTAGGCATCAAGGAGTGGAAGATGGGCAAACCTGGGTTAATAAAAGACCCTATACTGCAATGCCTTTCTGGATCCCTCCATGCTTAGCATGTAGTTGGGGGTCCAGATAAAGTGCTGATTCTAGGGGCTTACCTCCTGGGGTTCTGGTTGAGTAGGTGGACAATCATTGCCTTGGAGAAACACTGGCTGAGTCCAAGAAACACAGCACAAGAGCGGGTCTGATAGATCCCAGAGCTAGGAGGTTCAATGCATGAATCCATTCGGGGTAGGAGTGACCCAGTGTGCATGGGTAAAGGGAGGTGTGCTGACAGCTTTAGCAGGTGTCACCCGTGTTATCCACACGGCGATCTTGGCTGACTTGCTACAGACTAGTGGGCTGGCACACCTCCACACTGGAATCCTTACTTGAGTAGGGCATTCAAACACGTGGTCAAATGTTAGGCACAGGATTCAATTCTGAAGCTTGTGTTTGCCACGAGTGACCTTGGCAGGAGTGTCATCTCCTTCAGAGCCCTGACCCTGCCTCAATGATTGGCATAGGCATCATATGACCTGGTGAATGTGCAGTGCCTGGCCCTGCACCCACACTCAAGGATAAGTTAATATTAGCTGTGGTTGGCCTTGAATGGTTTGGCTTAAGGGCCAGAGCCACCCTTCTTTCCTCCAGAGATCTCTGTCCCACTTCCGCTTTAGGCCAGAGACACCAGCCTAGGTTACTGAACTCCTCATACTGTGTGGCTGAGTCGTCAAGTTTCCCAGCCAGGCTGAGGGCCACAGATTGAGGCAACTGGTCACCAAAACTTGGCATGTAGGGGTGTCATGTCCCAGACTCTCAGAAACGGGGGGGCAGGGTTTAGGTTGGTGGAACAGTAGATCAAGATAGGACGTTCTTTCTACTTTGCTGACACCATGCTTAGGTACCTCAGGAAGTCCCACTACTTAATGCTCAAGACCTCAGCTTTGATGGGGTATTGGTTTCCCTTTACAGACGTGAAAATGAGAGTAGGGAAGGCTGAGACCTCCCTCTGGCTACAAAACTAGCCCTAATTGCAATCTTTCTGACCCCAAAGCCTGAGAATGTCCCAGCAACTGTATTCAGAGGATTCTGGGGGAAACTCCCATTGTTGATGAAGAGGGGCCTTGCAGAGGGGCGGGGGTTGTTGCGGGGGGTGGGGAGGGATCAGCTTGGGTTTGTTGTGATGGCAGCGTTGTATATTGAAAATGTCCATGGTGTCTTTTGTAGACCTCGCCCCGATTTCTTTTACCGCTGCTTTCCAGATGGGGTGATGAACTCGGAGATGCACTGCACGGGGGACCCTGACCTGGTGTCCGAGGGCCGCAAAAGCTTCCCCAGCATCCACTCCTCCTGTAAGTCCAAGGCGAGGGTGCTTTTATTCTCCTGCTCAGTTTTTGGGGGGTGTTTAAATGAAGAGAATGGTTTGGGTACCTGAATGTCAGCATGGTGCAATTTTTCTTCACTGTGGGGTAGATGGCTGAGAAATATAATATTCCAGGGGCGGTCATGGGAGCTGGCGGTCAAGGCTTTGGGCTTTACCTAGTGTTGCATATGTTGCTTCTGTGAGCTTGGAAGAATGTGGCATGTGACATTTCTCCCCTGGATGGTATGACTCAAGAATTTGACAGTGCAAAGGGAACTTGCGAAGCTCCTTGACGCTTCTGTTCAATTCGGCATTGTGTCTAGTATTTTTTCAAGTGAAGGTGAACATATATATATAACATGTATGCATATACATACACACGATGCCTATGAAAATGTGCTCACATGCACCTCAATATATAGCTTCACTGTAGGCACTGAAGCCTGGATCAGCCTGACACACACACTAGTCTGAACCAGCAGCAGCATGGTAGAGCAGGAAAGCCAAGGGTCTCTGAATTGTGACACATCCTGGCTCTGCCAGGTCTTAGCACTTTAAAGTCACTTTTCTGAGCCTCGGGTCCCACTGCAGGTGACTGACTGCCTGGAATGAGAAAGGCTCCTGTCAGACTGTGAAGTTCTTGGTTTGCCGCGGGTCTAACCATTGTTTACCTTTGGCAAGCCTCTTATCTTAATGGGATTTCCCCCAAATCCTGGGATAAAGGTGCACCGTACCAGTTAGTGGCTGAATTGAGAAACATCGGACATTTTCTCCAGAGATACAGGAAAGTAGGGTCTGTGGATGAGCTATGGGAGTGACAGACACTCTAAGGGATCATTGCCAGCCCTGTTGCAGCACCGCAACCTTCCAGGTTGGGGCTGATCTCTTCTTAGACACAAAACAGTGAGGCTCAGACAGGGTCAGCTGCTGATCTGAGGAAGGCGGCCTCGGGCATGGTGGTGTTTTTGGCCTTTGGAAGATTTACTGCAATTCAGTGTTCATATGCCGTGTTAGTTAATGCCTCGTTTCCTTCTCCATAGCTAAGAAGATTATGGCAAGTTGAATACTGTCCCTCTTCCTCTAAGTAAACCCAGGCCTTAGTCCTAGAACTTATAAACATGACTTTATTGACTTTATTTTTTAAGGGTTGTAGTTAATAGTACTGTATAAATATTAGAAATTTGCCAAGGGACTTACTTCAGGAGTTCTCAACACACACACACACACACACACCCTGACTACATAAGAAAATGGATGTGTTAAATAACTGGTCTACTCTGACCATTCTCCACGCCTGCTTTTTGCTTTAAAGAAACCTTAGTGTTTAATTACCAAAGGGAATAAAACCCCACAATTTAAGGATATTTAGGTAAACTCTTAGATTTAGGATATTCCCCAAACCAATGATAGATGTTCTTTTTTAAAGAACTTATTTAGCTTTATTTTTTTTTTTATGTGTATTGGTGTGAAGGTATCAAATCCTCTGGAACTGAAGTTACAGACAGTTGTGAGCTGCCATGTGGGTGCTGGGAATTGGACCTGAGTCCTCTGGAAGAGGAGCTGGTGCTCCTAACCCTGAGCCATCTCACCCGCCCCAGTAGATGTTCTTATGGGAGACAGGCAGAAGATTTTGGAGATAGAGGTGGGGAGAAGACTAAGTGAAGACACCCCGGGATGGAGCGATGCAGCCGCAGACAGGGAACACCTGGATCGACCAGAGCTGGGAGATGCTGAAGGACTGGTTCTTCTGTAGAGCCTAGAAGTGTGGCCCTGCTGACGTCTGCATCTTCAGTTTAGGAATTCTGCTCTCCAGAGCTATTCGGGAATGAGTGTATGTTCTGTTACCATATTTGTGACAGCTGTTTCAGCGGCTTAGGATGTTTATAAACAGCCAGATCCAATGCCATAAGCCCAAAACAGTGGGCTTCAGAGCCACCATACACTGCTTTGCGATGCCACTGAAGTGCCAATGCCAGGACATGAGGATAGAAGAACGTGTAGCCCAAGGTTGCTCTGGGCTTAGGTCAGAACGAGAGAGTGCTTCCTTCCAACCTTGCTATTCTCAGGTCACAGTTCATGTGAATGTATGTTTTGTGGTCAGGTGCCAGTTGGAAGAGTTCCTGCTATACTCAATTATTATGCCCTTATTTACTGTCAAGGGTTCCAAAGCTGTAATGTTTTAAGAGATCTGGAATAGTATTTAAGGTGGGGGTCAGCTCCTATAGGTTCTCCATCCATTTCATTGTAGGTAAGCTTACTCAAGTCCTCTCTCGTTGATGTTGTGTTGTTTCTTGTAAATGTATGTATTGCGTGTGTACATACACATGGGTGTATATAATCATGTGCACATGTGTGTGTTGCATATGTGGAAGCTAAAGGCTGACATGCAGTATCCTCCTTGGTTACTCTCTGCCTTATGCTTTTACCTGGAGCTCAGTGATTGGGCTAGGCTGGTTGAATAAAAAGCTACCGAGATCCATCCTTCTCTGCCTTACTGGTCTGGCATTCCAGATATGCATCCCCATGCCCAGCTTTCTTTTTTCTAACATACGGACCTGGAGATCCCAACTCAGCTTCTTAGACTTGCCTGGTAAACACCTTACTAACTGAGCCATCTTCTTACCATTATACTTCTTGATTACATTCTGCCCCCCACAAAGACTTACTGCTAATGTTACATTCTAAAGGGTTTTTAAAATTTAAGATCACAAGGAAACAAAACCTTTCCTAAAATGGAAAATCTTAATCCTGGCTTTTCAAACATTTGACTGAGGCCCGTAGCCACAGCTTAGTGTCTGCTGGTGCATTTGAACTTGGGTAGGAAGTAGCTCTCATGTGCATACCTCAAGCGGGCAGACTCTGGACCTTAGAGATTAGTAGACAAGTCTTAAAGAAATGTTTATTTTAGATGTGTGTTCTCTCCTCCTTTGCCAAAAGCTGGCTGACTTTCTCACAGGCTTCCTCTGGCTGCCTGCCTTGCAGATGTGGCTGGCAGGGCTATGTGTTCAACAGGCTTTTTGGCAGAGACTGTTATAGATGCTCCTTAAGATTCTCGTTCAGTCTTGCTGGCAGACAAGATGTCTGTCACAGTCTCTGGGTTTTGATGACGTTGTTTGCGTCTGTGCTCTTTCCCCTACTTGTGACCAGGCAGTGTTAGCTTGAAGTGAGCTGCTTTATCCAAAGAGAAAGCCATCAGTGCTGTGCCCTGGGGTTCTTATTGTCACTCTTAGGACGCCTCACGATTGGTGTGACTTTTTACTCCTCAGAAGGGATGACCTCAGCGGACCCCATTTTGTTACAAATATTCTATGATCCTTACAAGATCAGTTTTCTAGTCTAGACTTGAGTGACTGGATGAGGCGGATCCCAGGCTAAAGAGACGTGGGCCAGGCTCCTCTAGTCACAGATTGCTGGTAGCTGGATGTCATCCACATTCTCATATCATCCCGGTGAACGCTTGGTTTCTCTTCAGTCTTAAGAACAGATATCAGTTTGTTTTGGAAAGAAAAGAGCTTGGTCTGAATCTCCCTTATGTAGCTGAATGGCTCTAGTGTGGTGTGTTCATGCAGGAAGCAGCAAAGCCCATAGCAGCAATCTCAGGGGATTTGCTCTGGGAGACGGCCTGGGTTTCCTTGACTGGAAGAGCAGAGACCACAACTGCACAGAGCAAGTGGTTTGAGATTTAGAATTTAAAGAAGTGTTAGCATTGCGCCTTCTCCAGGGGCTGAATATGAGGGTGTTCAGAACAGGGAATGGTCTCAAGTTTTGATTGGCTATCAGTTCAGCTTCTGGGAGGAGGGAGAAGTCGAAGATAGCAAATCATGGTCCTGTCAAGCTGTCAAGAAACCTCTGTCCTGAAAAACATAGTGGTTGTCAAGAACTCCTTTCCCCCTCTGGTGAGAGCAATAGCATCCAGGTGTCAGCACGTAAGCCACTTCCAGCCACTGCTCCTATCTCTAGTCACTCTGTACTGGAGCATCAAGATGCCCGTTCATCCACTTGTCCACAGCGGCTTTCGTTCTACAGTGGCGGGGCTGAATAGTTGTGAAAGGGACACAGAGCCCATGGAATTATAGTGACGATCTGCCCTTTGTGGAGAAAGATTAGCAGCTTTGCTGGTGCCAAAGCAAGAGTATCACAAAACATCGCTAAGGCAGGATACCTATAATTGCAGAAAGAGGGAAGTAGCGGACAGAGGGATTGTGGGACTGAGAGCAGTCTAGACTGCATAGTAAAACTCGTCTTAAATCAGCTGGGCTGGTTAGGTTTTTCGTCAGCTTGACACAAGCTAGGGTCATCTGGAAAGAGGGAACCTTATTTGAGAAAATGCCTCTACAAGATTGGCCTGTAGACAAGTCTGTGGGGACATTTTCTTGACTAGTGATAGATGAAGGCAGTGCCATCCCTGGGCTGGTAGTTCTGAGTGCTGTAAGAAAACAAACTGAGCAAGTCATGGCGAACAAGCCAGTAGGCAGCACTCCTCCATGGCTTCTGATTCAGTTCCTGTCTCCGGGATCCTGCCTTGTCTTTCTTCCCTGACTTTCCTCAGTGATGGGCTGGGATGTGGAAGTATAAGCGAACTAAACTGATTCCTCTCCAAATCTAGGACAGCATCCTACCCACTAAGCAAACAAGCAGCTAGAACAAGAGCAGTGCACTCCAAACACACACACGCACACGCACACACACACACACACACACACACACGACGGTCTTGTTCGTTTGTTTGCTTTTTAAATGGTGCTGGGGATGGAATCCAGGGCCTCAGTATTGTCAAGCAAGTGCTGTCCCACTGATTGGCATTTCCAGCCTGGGAAGTCTCATTTTTAAACAACTCTGCATAAAATAGGGCAGCTCTGGCTTATGGGATGCATTTTTATGGCAGAGAAGGTATAAAAGCATATCGATTATAGCTGACTTTGTGAGCCCTTGGTCTTTAGCGGGTACCGGGCTGCACACTGGGTGGAAAAGGCAAGGACGAAGTTGACTGTGTCCTTCCTGAATATGAAGGCAAACTCTAGAGTTGGGATGCCGTGTGATGCAAGCAGGGGGACCTAGAAAGGGAATCCGAGGGCAGGGACAGCTTCCAGGAGGGAATCTCCATGGGTTCCCACCAGAGAGTAACACGAGTTATGTATCTTGAGGTTTTTATGCTCTCAGCGTGGGAATTCAGGTTACCAGTCATTTCCAGGAGGGTCCCCAGGTCACAGTGTGCCTGAGGCACATGTGGGGGAGGTGCTTTTTAGGGCTAGCCTGAGTCACATGAGATCCTGTCTTAAAATAAGGACACTTGCCCTTTGTGACTTCTCAACGACCCATTCTCTACCACTGGTCATCTGGAATGGCACACCCCACTCGACTTCTATTTCTGTATTTATTGTCCCAGTCACTGGATGTGTCTTTTTAATTGGGAATTTTGTCGCTCCTATTACTGTGCCCCCTGTTTCTTTTCTAGGTATGTATGGGCAGATACCAAGTCACTCTTTCGTTATCTTTCCTTTCCTGTTGTCTGTCGTCTTTGTCGGTTTTCTATTCACCTTCTTGGAGATTTAAAACCTACAGAACCGTATAAAGTTCTATAGAATTGGCATTAATTTTTTTCTATTTTTGATATCTAAAAGCTTTCTCAAACTTGATATTTTTAACAAATTTAATACCTTGTTCTTTTTCTCACAGACGGGATAACTCTTATCTCTGTGTGTCTGGAGTTTCGCCTTGCCTTCTCTTATCTCCTCACCTGCTGCTCTGTTCAGAGACCTGGTGTTCTCAGCCCTGTGTTCTAACTTAAGGATGGATGAGCAAAGCTACTTAGACAAGGCCCAATAGCACTGCCACAGGTGACCGGGAGGGAGCAGCACTCAGTCACGGGCCCTGCCTGTTAGCATCTGGCCTTTGCCCTGAATCTGTTGCATCCTCAGGGAGGGCTCCCTGGTTTTTTCCAGAGGGGTGAACCAGAGCTCCAGGTGCTATTCAGGAGACCTTGGTGCTTCTCGGGTTACCCACTAGACTTTCGTCAGTCACTGTGTTTTCAGTCTGATTATTCCATGGTTACTCCAAAGCCCAAACCCAAAACGTCGAGACTCAGGTTGTGGGTGACTTCTGGGCTTTAGAGGATTAGGAGTGTGAGGCTTGACCTCTCCTTACAGGACCTCTCTGCTTACCTATTCCTGCAGTCCCGACTCATCTGCCTTTCATTGTACCCGGTGCCTCTGGCTCCATAATTAGCAGGGTCCCATGGGTTGAAAAGGCTGCTTCTTACCTTTGCTTTCCCCTATAGCCAGGACGAGTGAGCTGTCCTCAGCTCGGGAAATTATCAGCTTTATCGCTACCTCCTTCTCTTCTCACTCCAGTGGGAGTGGAGTTCAGGCACTGACAGGTGGAATCCACATTTTGCTTGAACTCTTCAGGGTTCTCCAGAACCACAGAACCAATAGACTGTCTTTCTGTCTTCTTTCTCAAGACATGTATTTGCAGGAATTGTCTCCTGAGACTGAGGTGGCTAGTCTTAAGTAGGGCAGCCTGGCAGGTTGAAATTTCAAGGAAAAGGTGACGTTACCATCTTGAAGTCAAAATATATCAGATGGATCATCAAGGTGGGATACCCAAGGTGATACTGTTTTTTTTTTGTTTTTGTTTTTTTTTTTTAATTGTAGAATCTCTTGTAGCTCAGACTGACCTTGAACCCAGGCTGAGTATCTGGGTGACTGTCTGGATATTACCTGTGTGTGCATGTATGCATGTATAGCCAAAGGCAATTTTGCTGATCCTTCTGCCTCCACCTCAGAAGTGCTGGCATGACAGGCAGGCCCCATCTTATCTGGTTTGTAAAGTTCTAAACATCAAGCCCAAAGCTTTGTGTATGCCAGACACACGCTTTATTGCTGAGCTCCATGCTTCGTGCCGGAAACTGAAGCCAGGTGCTTACACATGGTAGACAAAGTACCCACCACAGAGCTGTGTTCTCAGCCCTCTATGTGGTGCTTCTAAAGACAAATTCTTTCCTATTGAGGAAACCCCAGTCTTCCCTATTAAGGTTTATAGCTGATGGGATGAGCCCTACTAGCATGATATTGGAATATTTAAAGTCACCTGACTGTAAAACTGGCACTTTTCAGGATGCAGCAATGTTTAGCGTATAAACCATTGTCTGCTTGTAATTTTCCTTTGCATTTCTTTTATGCTTGTACCTGTTATTTTTCTTAGTGCTGTGGATACCTGACAAACATTCCTTAAGGCAGGAAGGGTTTGTTCTGGCTCATGATTCAGGAGCTGCACTCCAAGATGATGGGGATAGCTGGCAGCAGGTTCATAAAGCACTGGTTAATTTATTTGTGTGGGTAACTAGGAATCAAAGAGGCTCCATCCCAAGTGGGGGCCCCACTCCTCTGGCCCTAAGTCTGCCAGCCAGCTCCCACCTACATCCAGAAAGTATCACAACCTCCCATTATAGCACCACCAGCAGGGAACCAAGTGCTTGAACACTTGAAGCTGTGGGAGATACTGCACGATCAACCCGTACAGCTATTGGTGCTTATATAAGTGCTTATTGGTCAGCTTTGTGCCCTCTTTAGACAGTTTTCTCTGCAGACCCTTTAATAGTTTTTAAGTTGTGCTGTTTCTATTGTGGGGTCTTAAAGGTGAGTTGCCATCCAGTGTCTTAATCCAGCCAGCTCTGCTCCCATCAGCCTCTTCTGTGCTGTTATTAGCAAAAGCATCCACGGTTGGTCCAGCAGAGGACCCAGCAGTACAGTTGTGTGCTGTTCCCTATAATTGCTCATTTCTCTAAAGAACATGGTGAAGAGCTCCACATTTACTTTGTCTTTAGGAGTGTCAGTGGTGTTCTCTGGTTTCTTTGAGTATTTAAATTACTACCTAAGATCACGCATTTCAGCTTGAAGACTTCCTTTGCTGTTTTTAATGAGGTGAGTTAGCTAGCAACTTAATTTCTCTGAGGACATCTTAAAAGTTTGCCTTCATATTTGGAAGGTAATTGTCCTGACTTGACTGACAGTTGTTTCCTGTGAGCAATTTGTATCTATGATACTGTTTCTTCCTGGGATTGTTTGTAACCAGAAGCCAGCTATTAACCTTATTAGGTTCCCTGGTATGCAACACGTCTCTTTTCCCTTGCAGCTTTTAGTATATCCTTATCATTGTTTTTCCTTGTCTTGTGCTATGATTTGTTTCTATGACAGTTCTTTACTTCTATCTATTTGTAGTTTGTTGAGTTTCTTAGGTGTGTACACTAGTGTGCTTCATTGATTCATGTTTTAGCCATTATTTATTTAAATAACTTTCTGGTCCCTTTTTCTCTTCCACCTGTAAACAGATGTTTCCCTACCACCTGCCAATTCCCAGATAATGGACTTAGAGGTTAAGTATGAATTATAAATGTTTGACTGATAGCTCAGGCTTATTACTAGCTAACTCTTACATTTTACATTCCTTATTTATGCTCTGCCGCGTGGTGGTACCTTTATTAGCATGGCACATTCCTCTCCTGCTCCCTCTACATGTAGATGGTGACTCCTAACTCCACCCTTTTCCTTCCCATCATCCTTAGTTTGGTCACCCTGCCTATATGTCCTACCCGGCTACTGGCCAATCAGTACTTTATTAATCCAAATCAAGTACAAATCTTTATAGTATGCAAGAGGATTATTCCACAGCACCCACCTCTTCTTCAGGGGCTCACATTGCATTTGTAATGGTACATTTGGATATCTCACATTTCTCTGAGACTCTGCTAATATTGTTCATTTTCCCCACTTTCTTCTTTGGGTTATATACTCTCTATTGGATATCGATGAATGCATTAATTCTGTCTCCTGACACCTCTGATCTACCCTTGAATCTCTCTGATGAACTCTTCATTTCAGTTACTGTACTTTTCAACTCTAATGGTTCCTATGGATTCTCTTTTGTGTTTCTATTTCTTTGTTGACATTTTCAGTTTGTTGTGGCATTGTCATTTGTCTGGATTATTTTTGGCTCATGATGTGGCACAACATCATGACTGGGGGCACACGCTAGAGACAAGCTGCTTAACTGATTTGGGGGTGGTGGCAGAATGGAGTTGTTCAAGGACAGTCCCCCAAGAATCTCTATTACCTCCTGAAGTTTCCACCGTTGCTTTCTTAGTTCAGGTTCTCTGGTAGAGCATGCCTCTGTGTGTGTGTGTGTGTTTTATACAGTAGCAATAAACACACTTGCCAAAGAGCTAATTGGCCCATACTGGTGGACTTCCTCTTTCTTTTGACTCCTCTAGATCCCTATCCTATTGAACCGTGCTACCCACATGCACAGCAGATCTTCTGGCTTCAATTTGCTGTCCCATATTCAAGCTATTTCTGAAAACATCACCACAGACACACCCAAAAGTGCCGTGTTCTAATGTACTGGATGTCTCTCAATCCAGTCCTGTTGACAGTCAAGATTGACCATTGTTGGTGTGATTAATTGAGACAGCAAGACATCAACATACGAGATTAGGGGGAGGAACATTTAAGATCTATCCCATAGTATGCATCTTGAATATGTAGAATTTTGTTGTCAGTTATACCCCAATGAGATGTAAATAACTTAAAAGGTAAATATCAGGAGCCAAGAAAGGTTCCATAATCCTCTTCTTTGGAAATAGAACTCTTTCTGAGCTGAATGACCATGATCACCCTCAGCCTAGGTCTTTCCAAAGAAGTATTATCTTTTAGATTCAGAATAACCAATCTCTCTCTCTCTCTCTCTCTCTCTCTCTCTCTCTCTTTGTTTGTGTGTGTTTTCCACATTCAAATGCATTTCCTTGAAGAGTATTTTATTTCCTCTTTTGAGAAGACCTCATTAGCATACAGATATTTCCATGGCCTCTGTATCGGCCACTTCTGTCCCAGTCTATGCCCCCCAGTAGTTTTAGGGGACACTCTACCCACCTTTGGCAGCTGCTTGGAAAATGCAGACTCTTTTGGATGGCAGCCCGAGTCAGCATGGTCAGAGAGTTATGTCTGCCAAAGGCAAATGAGACAGATCCTTCCCCAGCCAACTCAGGGCAGCTTAGGATAATTCAGACCAATGTATCTTTCCTTCCATCAGCTTCTGGATTCCAGTTATTTAATGCAAAGCAGCACCTTCATCCTCCACCATCAGCAATCTAAGCATGGAAGATGTAGAAGAAAAGGTGATCCGTATTTTTGGCGGTCACTACATCCTAGAATAGCGATTTCAGCCAACCCCTTAGCTCAAAGTCTTTTGTGACTTCCAATCCACCCACAGCTGATACCTAGACTCTAACATGGGTATTCATGTTTTACATGACATGGCCATTGCTGCCCTAATGGTCTCAGGTCCTCTTCTTCCCCCTTTCAGCCCCTCACTCTCTTTCTCTTGATAAAACACAAGACAGTAACATGTCTCAAGCATTGTGTTAAAGGCCCAGAGAGCCTTACTCCATTTTATATTCATTATGTATTTCTGGATTCGCTACTTATGATTTGTCTTGTTTCCCAGGCTCGGATAAGATAGTAATTTTCCCCAAGTGACACACGGCCAGTCTATGATAGAGCTAACATTTACACCCAGATTGTCTGACATCAGATCCCAGGCTCAACTTCACAGCAAAACTCTAGATAGCTCCTTTCCTTTCTTGATCTTTGCCCTCCCTGCCTTCCCCTTTCTTCCATGTGCTGCCTTGGACTGCCCATATTCGCCCACTCTACCCTTCCTCTGTCCCTGCACACTGATATTATGCCCAGCTATTAGCAGCCACCTTCTTTGCCAAGAGGTTCTCTGGGATTCCAGCCATTCAACCCGTGCCCACAGCAGAAGGGCTGCTTGGGAATTGGTGTGCAACCATCCTCAGAGCAGCCTCCAGGCAATTCTGACTGGGGGTATATACACACCCCAGCTCCCTGAGCCCTGTGTGAATCTCAAGAGTGCCCAGAGCCACCAAATGGACTGTGCTGTACCTGCCTAGGGTCATCACTTGCTCCTTCATACTTTCTGACAGCTTCCTT
The DNA here is from genome assembly GCA_025134845.1 of Neodon shergylaensis. NCBI lineage: Eukaryota > Metazoa > Chordata > Mammalia > Rodentia > Cricetidae > Neodon > Neodon shergylaensis. The sequence goes on along the minus strand of JABTXL010006999.1, from coordinate 1,913,150 downwards.
CTCACACTGGCCTCACTAGGAGCTTTCTGGTTCATTTTGCTAGTATACTGTTGGCGCTTGAATCCATCTCAAGGTCTCATCATGAAGAAACCCAAACTAGGATATCCCATGGCTGCCTCCTGTGCGTTCTCAGTGTTTCTAGCTCCATGGCCTCATCGAAGACTCTGGATCGCAGACCCTGACTTTCCCCTTCACTATTCCTTGACAGAATGTTTAACTGAGTCTGCCTTCATCATCATTGATTATTAATATTTTTCAGGGTTTACTTTTAGCTCATCAGGGCATGGGCTGTGAATGACTATCTCTGGAGTGTCCCTACTGTCTGGAACAATGAACAGTCCAAAATAGCTACTCCAGATATTTACTGAGCAGATTGATGTGTTGGCTTAACTGGATAAAGCCTAAACTAAAGCTGTATTTATGCTATGTGTGTGTGTGTTTAGGGGCACGGTGTCATCATCAAGGTCATGTTTTCAGGACATTCTACATTCCCAGTAGCCATATTTGAGAAAGAAATCCATTCTCCATCTAAGAGCACCCTGACTCATGGCACACTAGGGACAGCATGAACTGATCATTCCCACTCAAGGGATGGGGATGTGTGTTTCTTGAGACACAAAGGCTTGTCTTGTTCCCATATATTTTCAGTCCACAAGTCCTTGTTTTTGTTCTGCCTCGTGATCTATTAAACAAAATCGTCTATCCCTTAGAAACACAGGTTTAAAGATTATATGGTATTTTTGCATACAGTTATCTCTAATAAAAACTCAGCACTCGAGGTCCTCCAAGCTCCCATCAGCTCCATGGACCCTCAGCTTCCCTGATGAAGCCTCACATCTAAAACTCCAAGTCTTGTTTCATGAACTGAGCTTTTCCATCTGTGACAAGTCCATACCTTTCTCCGTTCCCAGTAAGAGAGATCCGTTCTGTGGCCTTCTCACCACTCAGGGCTTTCCTCTTCCTTCGGGAGATGACAGGTCAGGACATAGCTACCAGTTCCTTTGTGCTGTGAGAGCAATGGTCTCTGTTGCCCTTGCATTCCATCAACCTCCCAAGAGGGCTTCATGTCTACAGAAGACTTGGGTCTTGCTGGGATAAAGAGTCTTAAGTGTTAAGTTTTCAGCCCTGTGCCAGGCATCGAAAAAGTAACCTGGGGTGTGCTGGAACCCTTCTGCCTCCTTCTGTCATGCTGTGGGCTTGGCTCAGGGCTGGAAAGAGCTAGAGGAATGCCCGTACAATAGGTGTCAATCACCCAGAAGCTTGGGATGGAACTGAGAACCAGGGCTTTGTAGAAGTAGAAGCAAGTTGGTGTCTTCACTCTGCAGATCTGGCACTCTATACTTTAGTACATGGACATTTCTAGAACTTTAAAACTTCTATAGGAGCCTCTTTGTGTTTATTGCCATTCATCTGTGGATCCAGTTCCAGGACCGGAGTTCTTTCTCATAGGATGATCCACATCAGCTTTCTGGGTCACGAGGAATGAACTAAGACCTTCTTCTTGCTGGAGGGGGGTGAGGAGGAGATTGATCCTGGCTTTCCTTGGTCTTATTTACTAAGTGGAACCTATGATTGTCACCCAGGAGAGCCTTCTAATGGAGAAGCCCTCCCACATACTCAGGTGGCTAGTGACCTTGTGAAGAACTTGGCTCTTATCATTTTCTTGTCCTTTATTAATGTGGTCTTTGGGGAAAATATTTGATATATTTTGGCCTGGGTGTTATTCAGCTACAAGTTAGGCAAGATTCTAATCTTAAAAAAAATAAGGAAGAAAATTGCATACTGTGGTCTGATGAGGGATCTGATGCCCACTCCCTACTTCTCCCGTGCCTTTGTCCTGAGCCTGTGGCTTGGTTCCTATCTTTGGTAAAAACTCTCAGTACCCTGCAAACCATTTTAAAAGCATTCATTCGGACTGGGGAGGTGGTTCATTGGGTAAAGTGCTTACTGCATCAACATGAGGGTCTGAATACAGATCCCTAGCGCCCATGAAAGAACCAGGTGTGGCAGTGTGTATCTGCAATCCCATTAGTGGGGGTGGAGACAGGTGGATCCTGGGAACTTGCTTGCTATCCACTCTAGTCCAGACAGCAAGCTCCAGGTTCAGTGAGAGAACTTGCTTCCAACACAAACAAATAAATAGAGAAACAGTTGAGCAAGACATCTGGACATCAACATCTGGCGCTCACACATGCTTTCATGGGACACACACACACGCACACGTTCATGCATGCACACAGGAAGAGCATTCATCCCACACATGCTTACTGAGCACTTTCTATGCACTTGGCTTTGGGTTAATGCAGGAGGAGACAGTGGCATAAAACTGCCACAGACACGGTTTTCATGGAATTCACGGGGTAGGAACACTGTGAGCACAGAGGGTGCACTATGTCAGGGAAGCAAAGGTGTCCCTTCCTCCCAGAAGATGCACAAGGCTAGGCACAGGGCCAAGTGAATGGGAGCGGGCCTCCTTCCTGCACTGGGCACCCTTGGACAGTGGACCTCCGAAACAACCTTCCTTAGCCACTGTGATGAAAACAGTGGATATTAAATAAATAATTACACAAATGGCCGTTTAATTATAATACCAAAGCACACTAGTTGGAAAACGCATCATGTGTAGTTATGCATGTACACAGTCAGAGGGATCTAGAACTGTAACTTCTGAAGAGTGGGGTGAGACCAGGTCAAGAGAGCTTATGAGCAGAATACTCTCCATGCACCCCCCCACCCAGTGCACATGGTGGCCCGGGACACAGATTTCCCTGGTGATGGAAAAGGGGCCACAGCATGTAGACCATTTAGAGACATTAGTTAGCTATGGTGCCACATCCTTAGAAGCTACCTTTTAATCCAACGCCTGCCACTTGGCCAGCTCCCATCCATCTGCTCATAACTTTACCTGGCCTTCCAGTGGTTTAAGTCCTGGGTGGTGGCCCCAGGCTTTATCTCCATTGGAACAGCAGTTTAGCCCAACGAGGATGATGACCATTCTTCATCAGACTTTGGAAAGCTGGGGACTGCCAACACAAAGTCAAGGTCTCGAGTGGAATCAGGCATTCTGTCTTCCTTCTTAGGTATGGAGAAGCTCAGATGCTTCTAACCTCTGATCATTTTATCCCCATGGTCCCAAACTCAGAAGAAGGCTATGCCTGTGTTCTTCTTCATGCTTTCCTTCAGCATTCGGGACCTCAGATGGTGCTTCTCATGGAGGGGAAGATCAAGACATTGAGCTTTGATGAGCACCTTGTGTATTGGCATCTCATTTGTATTTTAATAAATAAAGCTTGTGTGGTGATCAGAGAGCAAAGCAGCCACACTGGCCAGCCTTACAGACCAGGCAGTGGTGACACACCTTTAGTTCCAGTAGCCACACTAGTTGCCATAGAAACCGGGCAGTGTGTGCCTTTAATCTCAGTGGTACATTCCAGCCCTAGAGAGGATTATAAAACGGGAGGAGACAGCTCTCAGACACAGTCTCATTCTGAGATTCCTGGAGGCTGGATCGAAATTTTGGACTGAAGTAGAGGTAAGAGCCAGTTAGTGATTACTTTGCTTTTCTGGTCTTTAGGTTGAACCCCAATATCAGTTTCTGAGTTTTTATTAACCATGCACCAACCTTGATCAGAGTTATCTGGGCAGGGAGGTGATTAGCAGTAGAAGAAGCACCATGCTCATGAAGGATGGGATAAATTACAAGCTTTGCTAAAACCAAACCAAAGCAAAAAAAAAACTTTTACATCAACCCAAAGTTCCCGACATGTGGTGATGCACTCCCTGAGGGCTAATCAGAATCTCTCATATTGTTGTCATTTTGAGCAGAACTAGGTTCAAGATGCTGCTTTTGTCCCTTGCTCTGGCCTAAAGTGACTGTGCAGCAGAAAGGAGGGCAGGAGGAGGTCTTGGCTGGCCTCCAGCTTTTCATTTCAATCTTCTTGACGATAAGATATTGTCCTGGATTCTACATCTCACCAGTCCTCTCTCCCTGCTGTGCAGTCTTCTCCAGTTCCCATCATAACCCAGGAAGCCCTAAGCTCTTTGTGGCCTCAACCCCAAGAATTTGCCTCATTCACAATTATTCACCAATTTCTTTCATAATACATGGGAAATTCCAACTGGGGATATTTCCAAATAGTGCCTGAACCATTTCCTTGAGTAAGGCACTCACTCTATAAGGAGAGGTCCTAGAACAAATGTGTGGTCTAACTAGGAAGAACTAGGTGCCTTTCAGAGAAGGGGCTGGATATTAGGAATTCGGTGGCTTCGTCTAGACACAGCCCTTGCAAGTGGGTTCAACTCCCTCCTCAGTCTCGCCTTTAGAATGGAAGGTGGCATTGTAAGCTTTTGAAAAAAACAGTTGACCATTTGCAGGGAAGTTCCAATGGGCAAGCAAGTGAGGGGTTCCCAGTCACTCAATGTGGAGCTATGTCATCTCTCTACACTTGACTAAGGAGCTGCTTTCTGCCCTCAACTGTGTTTTGTTGAACACATGGGGACCCTTCTTGACCCCCATGGAAAGACCAAGGGGCATCTATTGTAGTCAGGGTCACTATTGCTATGATGAAACGCATGACTACGAGCAAGCTGGAGAGGAAAGGGTTTATTTGACTTCCACTTCCACATTGTAGCCCATCACTGAAGGAAGTCTGGACAGGGATTCAAACAGAGCTGGAACCTGGAGGCAGGAGCTGATGCAGAAGATAGGGAGTGCTGTTCACTGGATGGCTTGCTCACCCTGCTTTCATACAGAACCCAGAACCACCAGCCCAGGGATGGAACCACCACAATGGGCCAGGCCTTCTCCCATCAGTCACTAATTAAGAACATCCAGATCTCATGGAGGCATTCTCTCTCTCTCTCTCTCTCTCTCTCTCTCTCTCTCTCTCTCTCTCT